>VYZT01064390.1:0-15912 GCA_013400735.1 Pomatostomus ruficeps
AAAATAAATTTCTAAAGCAGTATTCAACAGGATGGTCACTTCTCAAGGAAAGAAATAATTTTTATAATTTCAGCAAAGATTAACATAATTCAAAATATTCTGGTGAAACACACTTGTCGACAAAGGTTAACCACATGGGTAAGGGCTTAAACAGCTAAGCATTTAGAGAAACATAGCCTTGCATTTAGAATATTTTAAGTGCCATTTACCCTTCTAGGGGCCATTATGGGCTTAGTTTGTTTTTAAATGACTTCTCAGAAAGCAGTTAAGAATGAGCAAGAAACAAGATTAGATCACTGAACAAAGAAATTGTTCAGGTATTACTCTGTATATTACAATTTAAGAGTATAGAAATTTAATGGATATAAAGAATATAACCACAGAATCCAATAGTGATACTGTCCTACAAACATTCCAGTAAAACTCTGAACCATTAACATAAAAAGGACATTCAAGTCAAACATGTTAAATATGTATTATACAAAATAAAAAGGATCAAGGGGAAAATGCTGTTCTAAATCCATCCCTAATCCCACTTATTTTGTAAAATACAGTGCAATAAAACAGGAAGGTCATGTTCTGAATTATTTCTTGAGCAGTTTGCAGACCCCCATAAAACAATATTTTTTTTAAAAAAATCCATTATTCCTAGGTATCTTAATCTTATTGGAACTATTTGTTTCATTTGAGTTTGAAAATAACTTCTCAAAAACTCTACATGTGATATTGCGTACCATTCCTGAACCCTTTCAAGGGGGTAATGGAAACTTCAACATGGAGGAATTAGACAGGAGTCATACAGAGCTACACAGGATCTTCTTATTGGGCTAACCTGCAAAATAGATGATTACAAATAATCCATACTCCAGCAATCAAGTCCAAAGGAACAACTGGAAGAAATTAACACAAAATCAGGATACCTACTCTCTCTAAAAGCACTAATCACCTCATTATTTCAATATCTTATATTTCCTCTTGGAAAGTTCTATGTAAGTGTAAGTTTTGGGGAAACTTTGTATTTGGTTCATGTTTATGTGTGTACCTGCTGTTGTTAATGGACAGGGTGAGGGGCAGAGGGAGTGAAAATCTGAATCTCACAGCTTTTCCTCTTAGATTCTGTGATGACTTGCATGTAAGTAAAGAACAAACTTTACCCTCAAAAAAGCATGCAGAATAATTTAAAATCATCACAACCCTGATGTAAGCATGTCTAACAGAAATGTGACAATTCTGACCTTGATTCACTGGCATCTGGCTATCTGTGTGATTATGCAAACAGATTTTTGATCTTATAGAATATATAACTACTTACAATGACAAAAGACTATTCTGCTGTTTTAAAACTAGCTGAAAGATTTATAGAAGAAAGTTTTATTTCTAAAGTTAGGCTGACTTGAGAGAAGCAAAAGTAGGAGACTTGGAAGTGCAGATCAGAGTTTTCCAGTTAGCACACTCTGACAAGATTTTCAGTTTAATGATCAGCTCAGGTCTCTCCACCACTGGCAACTCCCACCACTGCAGAGAAGCCAGAAGTGAGTCAAGACTTTGTTTTTTTCTTAGTTAAACATCAACTTATCATCCAATATTTAAAGTGAGGAACACTGCAAACAAAAGCATATTTGAGACAGCTCATGTAGTTAAATGATTCTAAATGGCTTGCTGAGTGAGGAGGTAAGCTCCTGGTTTTATATTCCGGGAGAGCATGAGCAACCACTAAGGGCATTGAGTAACATGCAAGGAAAATTTATCTCCTTTCTCCTACTTTATAGGCTAATCCCTGAGCCATCTCTGAGCACACATGAGTTTTTTAGCTCTACATATTATTCTGGCCATTGTTCTGTGATTATGCATGTGTCCTATGCACCATAAAAGGTCAGAAGAAGTACTTAAAGCTCTGAATGTGCAACAGTGCACTCTTCTACTCTAAATATACTAAAAGCAGATTTCAATATTTTGTTTCCTTTGACCATCACAGGTTCAGAATGTTTTCTTCCTACAGGGATCAGGAATAAGCTACAATCCCTCTTTGGTAATATACACTCTAGATCTTAATCATCTGTTTATACAGACATTTCCTTTTTACAAATAAATGTAGAGTGAAAGAGAATAAATATTCATTTAAAACCCAAATGTTTATGTTTTGGAAAATGCCTGTTTACCAGGAATTCTTCAAACAGAATGATGTTCTCCAGCTGCAGGGAAGGTTTCCATTAAAATGCTTTTATATTCATTGGCTTCACTACTATAGCAGAGTGACCCTCTGTTGGGTAATGAGTGAGTTAGGGTTTCAGCTTGCATCAAATCCTTCCTTCTATCTGTAACAGGAAGGCTGTGGTGGTGTAAATTAACTGGTTAGCTGATGAAAGGGTATGATAACACCACAAGGAATGCAAAACCTGTTGATCTCTATATATAATGTAATGATGGATGTTTCCTTTACAAAAAGCTTTCTTTCTAAGAAAAAGAAAGTTTTATGGGATGCATAAGAGTACAGCAGCCTGAGAGATAAGAAGTGCACTTCCTAACTCCTTTGCACTGTTTTCCCTGACAGCAGCCTAGACACATGTCCACAGCTCAGCCTGGCTCACAGCAATACCCTGGGCTAATCATTCACACCACATGATTTTCATGTAAAGCCTTTCTAAAGAAGTTGCCTTGCCTCTTTAGAATTGAATCACTGCCTACTACTTTACAAATCCCTCCACCACCCTGAAGGAGGCTAATACGCAAAAAGCATTTATCACGTCACTTTTGATCAGCAGATTTGGAGAAGGAGACTAAAACTAAGCTACAGATCATGTGGAATATTCTTGCTGTGTCTCCTATATGGGCCTTAGTCCCCAACAGCCTCCTCCAATTCCTTGATCTTTCTCTAAACCTACTGGAAAGGTAATGTCTCCCTTTGCCACCCATCATTTAATGTTCTAATATCTTCTGAACACCCCAACATGCATAGTGTCTTCTTGGTTGAGTGGTATCCAGGACTGACTCATACTTTACTTCCTTGTCTGAGGACCAACACAGTCTGTTGTGTAGTATGCCAGACTCAGATGTGATCCAGCATGACATCAAAAGCTGAAATCCATTTGATGACTTAAATTATTTCTTACTGATAAAATATTTAACAGGCCTTATAGATAATATTTGGCATATTTCCTGGAGGGGTTAAGGGTGCATTCTTAAATCATGTAAATTACTAATGATATTTTATAAAGCACCCCTTCCTATCACTCTTACACATTCACAGGAAGTCAGCTTTTCTGATTCAAACGAAGAGGAGTAACATGTAGAAAACAATTAATAATAAACACAAGTCTTCTTCCTCTGGCACAAGGAAGACAAGCACTTTTTCAAGCCAGGTAATGAGGAATTTATAGCTGTTATGCTTCTGAGCGGAACCAAACTCAGATATACTTTGAGTAGCGATGAACTGACTTTTTTGAGCTACAATATGAGTGAAGGAAAAAAATCACACAGTAGTCAAAGAAGTAGAAATTAAAATAACTTTGTGAAATGCTGCTGTTTACTTGCTTGCTATGAAGAAGTAAAATACTACGCTACAAAACATATGAGTTTGTGTGACTATAAGAAACTGACTTTTACAACTTACCACTGGTTAGCTGTTCCTTAATGATAGTGAAATTGTTAAGGACACTGTTCAAGGAAACAATTCATAGTGGGCAGTTGTCACTCTAAAATATTGCGATTTTTCACTTAACAATTATAAGATAAATTCCTTAAGCAATAAACTAAAGTCTGATTTTCTTCGATTTTACTTTAGCTATTTTATCTCAAGCTCATTTAGATTCATTCATCTCCTTCATATTACAAGATGTGATTCAAAACCTAAAGCCCAGCACTCTTCTGACTAACCTTGGAGCCATTCTAATCTGTGAACTGCTCCTTTTTATAAATCCCTCTACTCCTTTATCCATAATGTCATTTTGGTCGTTTGCCTTGTGAGTCAGGGCAGAGTGATGCACTTTTTATTGTTATTATCAGATTTTCTCCCTCTCCTTTAACAAAATTTCTAATTAAATATCTTTGATAAAAAAACCTTATGTAGAGGATTATAATTTTATTTAAAAAATTTTTGGGCTGCAATAGAAAATACAAAGGTGGTGCTGTATTCAGTTCATTCCAGAACTGTCAATCTAGACTTAATTGATATGTAAGAATCTGAGCTGAAAATGATCCCCTTTTTATTTGACAAATCCTCAGAGAAATACAATCAATTAGGGCTCCCAAAGGATTAAGGCAGATGCAAAAGGTACAGACTCACCAAATGCTGTTCTTACATAGGCATGGGACAGGGGAAGAATCAGAAATATCCATTGTCTGAGCACAGCTCTGGTCAGTCCTCTCCTCTCCTGCTTTTCCAAGGACAGAAACATCATCTCCTTGACAAAGCCAGAGCTTTGAGAAAAGTCAGAAATATCAAAGGTCTGACAATTGGGGTGAATGAGCCAAAACCAGTAGGTCTGTAGACCTACTTCTTACTGGGTGCTCCCTCTTCTGCTGGCTGGGCTTTCCTTCTATGCATTAATTCTCTTCTGTCAAAAGAGGACTAGTTCCAAATTCTCCTCCTAAACTAACAGTGAGTAGAGCCATAGCACAGGGTCAGGGTCAGGGTCAGGGCAAGGTGGACATGACAGCAGGGGTTAGGCTTTAGACTTCACTTTTCCTAAATAGACAGTTTAGATAGTTCCTGAAGGGGGAAGAAACAGCCACATGGATTTAGTATTGGGGAGTTGCTGCTCAGTGAGCAGCAGAGGGAAAAAGACCTGCTAAGGTGTAAGCAGCTGTAGTACAAGTGGGTTTGTTTTCTTTTCTTGATTTGTTTAATTTTCTGCAGTCCCCTCTGTCTTGACCTCCTTGTTACAGAACTACATGGTCTGTCTTTATGGCAATTCTAGTCATATGAAGAGGCCTATTTTAAGTGACCACCCAAGAGACCAGCAAATCAAACTCCCACTTAAGAACTGTGCTTTATAGAAAGACAAAAAAAAAATGTCCTTGGAAACCATGACATGTCTCTTTAAAATAAATGTCTAATAAGAAGGAAATTTCTTATTTCAGTTAACATTTAATTGAAATTTATAGCTGTATAACCAAAAGCTGGAAAAGATTTTTGAAAGGAAACTACTAGAATGATTTTTGTAGAAAATGTTGTTTCCTAATAACTGAACTTTTCGCTATGGTATAGCAAGGCAGGTACCCTCAAAATAGAGACACTCAAGGCTGTAGGCAATTGCAGAAATTTTCAGTCAACACAAAGGATGACTATACTTGGTAGGAAAATTTTTCAGTCAAACATGTCAACTGCTGAACACTGAGGTCTAAAAAAAGATAAGAATTCTACTGGCAATTCCGTTTTATATTTAAAATATTTTACCTTAGATCCAAGCTGTTTACTTACCAGAGACAGGAGAGCAGGACTGCTTCCTCTTAAGAAAATGTGGCTATATTGCATGTCCTATGTGAAAGAAAATAAAACCTTCCTGTCTTAAATCCTCAGATCTGAAAGGTTAATAATTTAACAATACAGAACATAAAGAAGACACATATTACTGTGTTGCTATTTTAGGTAAAGAGGTAAGTACTGAGCAGTAATGCTACCTGCTGGGAATTAATACTAACCAGTTTATTATTTCCTTTTGAGGAAATACTCATTCTTTCAAAATGCATTTTTGGTATGGAAAAACTTATCACACTCCTAAAATATAAATGCTTCTACAGGCCCCCTCAAAGAAAGCAAAACATTCTCCGAATAGTCAGCATTCATTAGGTCTAAACTTTTACTGCTCACAAGAGCGCTTCTGACATGAATGGCTGGTTTTTACAGGGCACCTGAAGTCCTGAGGTTTTGGTTCTTTACTGTCATCTATGACAGTTTTCCCTTCTAATTGACAGAAAGAGTACTTGCTGGAGAATGTCCCTCAAATTCCCTTTACTATGTCCTTTTCATTCTTCTTTTACATATTACAAACTGACATTCCAAGTGGTCTCCTTCCTGATCTCTATTTCATGGAAGGGACAGAGATTGCAATCAAATAAGTGCAAATTACTTCAGCTGCCTGCCTAGACTTTGAGGCTCTCAGCTCTAAATGATCACTTGTGTGTGGCTTGTGCTCCCAGCATTTTACAGGGGAGAATTTGCTTGATATGGTCCTTATTTGCTTGATTGTTCTGGGTCCTTACCTGCTTGTGCAGGTAAAATGCATCTGTAATTTTTGTACTACCAGTTCTTGTAATAAGCAAGGTAGTCATTGGAGCGAGGCCTGACCATATCAAGAAAATTCTTTGTGATTCTATCTCCAGCCTTATTTGTAAGGACCCAGAAAAATCAGTAAATCTCTGGTGCCCACTGTTCCTGGATAATCTGTGTTAAAGGAGCAGGAAAAAAAAAACCCAAACAAACAAAAAAAGGAAAATATCAGATGCCTCCTTTTCACTGCTAATTTTTAATGTACTGCCTCTGAATTTTTTTTCTTCTAACTTGTATTTATCTTCTTGCTGTTAGACTTAATTATGAATTATGAGGCCTGGTTGCTTTTAGGAAGGTTTTCTTAGACTGAGATCAATTACTCCCTTTGCACACTACACATTTACTGTAAGTGCTTCCCAGCCTAGACCCCAGAGAAGGCCAGCTCAGTTACTGTGGAGACCTAAATGCATTCAGGGAGGGGATTAGGTGCTGATTGGTACAGACAGTCAATTAGTACTTCAAAGAGAAGCTGACTCCTTGTTTTATACACACAGAACATGGGATAAAAGATTGCAGTTTGATGTCTTATAATCTCTGTTGTTTCAGCATTGACCAGGACAGCATGATATTGGAAGATTTCTCGGAAGTTAAAAAGAGTCCCGCATTGGTTCCTAATGGAATGGAAACACTAAGAGAAACATTGACATTGTGTGATCTGTACACACTAGCTTTCCTAAAGTATTTCAGGCTGCAATGACTCTCTGGGACTCTGTCTGTTCAAGTCAAAAGTATTTTTAATCTCTGTGATGTGCTGATCAAACCTTGAACTGTCAGGTCAAATTATTTCCACAAAACCAGTTCTGGGTATGATGAATGAAAATTTCTTCTTTATTGCATACAGTCCTTTTTAATGCATAATCCCTTCATTGTGTAGTGATTCAGCATTTGGGCCCAATCCCTAAAATAAAAAGCGAATTATTTCAGTGTGTGTTATGCCTATGCTGAGGTGTGTTATGTCCCCTCATTTGATAAAGGAAACAAAAGGCAGGAAACTAAGATGATAACAAGTAAACCAATATACTATAAAGGAAGAGTTTGATTCATAGTGACTATATAACTACAAAGCCATTATGTACTTTGGATTATAACTTCTGCCCTTTAAAGGATTCACTGTATGCCAGCTTTGCAATGCACTGATGGTTGTGGTAATATTTTCAAGTTCTGATCTCCATTCTTCTCAAAGCAGCAAAATATCAGATCAGCATGTAATTGCAAACAACAATATTCAAGAAATTATTTTGTCTTTTACATACAGTACATACTTTAGTTTTACTAAAATGAGGAATATAAACAATGACTAGAATAGTTTGAGTATGTGACAGCTAAAATACGATATATTACTCATTATTTTTATTATTAATAAATTATTGCAAACTTTCTTTTATTTTACTCTTCCTTCTTCTGTCTTCTTCTCCTTCTTCTTCTTCTTCTCTTTCTCCTCCTGATAAAAATCTTGAAGCCCTCTCTTTACCTATGTTAATTATTTCTTACACCTGATTGTTCTGTCTCTCATCTGAGGTAAATATAAGAGAATTCCTGCCCAAATGAGACCAAGAATGAAAAAGAGACCACAGTCTAGGATGGATCTTCAGAGCCATACAAATATAAAAGTTCATTTCAGTATCTAAGTAAGGAGTGGAGGAGCACCAGATTTATCTCACTTTAGACAACTAAAATTTAGATGTCTGTATGTGAGCCAGTTATTGTGTATGAAAAACTTTACAGGTAGTGGAAAAAATAAGCTCTCTTAGGGAATGATTTTGTTGACCTGTTTTAGATATGTGCATTAGAATGAAAGGAATTGATCTCTGAAGTGCTAAGTCATCTGTATTTTATCAGATACATTCTATCAGAATCTGATTATCATGAAGTTCATATGTGGCCTATGAAGCTCAGGAAATTGCACACAAGCATAATCTAACTTATCCAATTGTTGAACTGGCTTCAGCACAGACTAGTCTCTCTCTGAGTTTCTTGTGAGAGAAACGTACAACAAGAAATGTTTTCATTTGCCCTTGTTTCCTATTTTGTGTACTGAACACAAGAGATTTTTTAGTAACTGCAGATGTAGTGATAATTATGTATAACAACTGATTGCAGATTGCTCACAGAAGGTTATAAAAGTATGATTAAACAAAAATCTGTATTAGGAGAATTTATTTTAGACTACTTATTCTTTTGGTGTCCATTAGCCTAGAATAATAAGAGAAAATTATATTTCTCATCCAATTTGCAAACTAGATGTTAGATTTTCAGTGCCTTTACATACTAAACTTTGTTGGTACTGACCTGCTGTGCTGTCTGTGTGTTCCTATCAACATTTCCAGCTCACTTATACAGGTTTTCTTCCTTTGAAACTATGTGAAAGGTATCTTCCTTTTTAGTTCATAGTTCACCAACATGACATCTTAGCAGTTTCTGTGTCTTCAGATGCATAATTTCCAGCCTAGCCCAGGGGAAACTATTCCTCAGTGTAACAGCCAGGGTGATACTATGGCACAGATAATGTGGTAAGAACTATACCCTAGAATGCCCAGGAGCGGAATAGAGTTCTTGATGCTTTCTGGTTTTCAGTTACAAGGTCTCACTGTGTGTTCATTATGCTTCTGGGTTTTGTTTCTGTCACTATGTAACAGTATAACTTGGAATTTTAATTGCTCCCAAATGCTACCGTTACCTATATCCAGTGCCAGTGCTGTGATAGCACTGTGATAACATGTTCTAAAGGGCAAAAACAAATAAGCATTTTTGCACTGATGAAAAGTGAAAATGTACATCAACACTTCTCTTGTGATACTGAGCTCAACTGACAGAGGATTTTACCTAAAAGATAGGGTTCATTATACAACTTAGAAACAATTCTTGAAGTACACCATGCAACCAGTTCTCAGAATGACTATGGAAGCTAAAGAGCTATCTAACTTTCAGTGTATTCATTTCCACTTGTGACAATTGAGATTTTGTTTCTCTTTCATCCTCATTTGTTTAATACAGATTCAGGTATACTGAAAGAAAAAGAGAAAAAAGGTGTTGCGGTATGCTCTGGTCAGTTTTGGTCTATTTCATGGCCAGGCTCTGCTGTGTACCCTCCCCACCCTCGGTATCGGTTCTCCACCCCCTGGAGGGCTCTGTATTGCGCAATCCTACACAAAGCCTGCCAAATTCAAACCTAGCTCTTACCCCCTATTGGATGTTGTACCCTCCTCCCGCCCCCTCGTGTCGGTATTTATGTAACTGTAACCCCCTGTGCTGGTGCTTCCCCGGCACGACCCTGGTGCTGAATAAACCATCTGGGAACGCCCCTCTGCCTTGTCTCTCCTTCTTCGGCGCGCCTGTACCATCGGTGGATGAGATGAACCCCTACAGGAACTTCGCCGGCCCACCCGTGCCTTAGAGCAGCCCAGACAGTCCCTGCAGCCACAGACGGACGCTTGGTGCCCCCCTGGAGTGCACCACAGCAAAAGGGTACCCAAGTGTTTTAAACTAGCAGTTTTGTCTGTGGCTTTAAAATCAAAGAGCACATTGAAATAATTCAAAAAGAAATTCCTGAGACATTAACAAAAGAAAAATATCTGAGGGATAAAAGTTAGAAAGCCATACTTCATCTAATTTGGGTCCTGGATCAAGGACAAAATAGGAATATAAAGTGAGGTAACTGTATCTGACGTATGAAAAGAACGAACATTTTTTGTGACAATGCTTATATTAAAAAATTGTTCTATAAAGTTTAAAAAAACCCCAAACCTAAAGGACTTCATAGAACTGTGAAACCGCTGGCACTTTCATGTTTAATCCAGCAACAATATTTTGGCTGTATAGTAAGTCTGCTAAGATTTGTGTCCGAATTTCCCACATTAGTCTGATAAACCCAGATCAATTTGTTTCCCGTGAGCAATACAGCAATATCACAATAGTACCTGTAGGCCTGCACCATCATGGAGAATACTTCACAAGCACTCATGCTGTAGTGCTGTTGTAGTACCAGTATCGTCTTTCATCCTTCATAAATGTACACAGGCAAACCAGTCCTCCTTCTCTGCTTCCAATCCCTGAAAATAATGTCTATGCTGCTAAAATACCACAGCCCAGGGAAGAAGATGTCTAATTATTCAAACTGCCACGCCAGAGTCCTCTCTCCCATCCCTGCCTTGGACTGTTTGCTTCCAAAAGCAATATGGACAAGACTACATGAAAATTATTAAACCCACTTAACAAATCAGTCTTTTAAAATATGTCTACCTTTATCTACTTCTGCCTATTTTTTTTTCCATTTCTGCTTCTGGTCCTCTTTTCAGGGCACATACTGAAACACAGCTTTATCAAATTGTCTTGTACTTCCTATATTTTTTAATACCTCTGGAGATATTCAAAAGTCATCTGAACATAATCCTAAGTAGCCGTGTTCTTGGGGACCCTGCAGGGAGCAGGGAGTTGGACTAGATGACCTCCAGCGGTCCCTTCCAACTTTACCTGTTCTGTGATCTCGTGATTCCATAACACATAGACAAAAGTGCCCAAATCTCACCTCACAGTGAAACTGGGGACTGACTGATGTCTGTGTGTATGTGTCCAAACACTCCTTCTAAGCAGCAAATGCTAGATGATCTAGAAATTAAGCTTACTTTAGAGGATTGTAGTTCTGGTAAACTGTTTCCTGTTGTTTTGAGTTTTGCAGTTTGTCAGTGTTTCTCTTTGCTGTGATACTTTCTCACACATTCTGCTGTAAACATGGCCATGGTTTCTTGACAACTATCTATGTTTTGTTAACTGTCCTTGTTGTTATCATTCCATTATCCTGAGTAGAGAAATATGATAGATAGATGCTTTGACCAATGGAATGGAGAGGTAGTGATTTCTACCTCCAATCCACGGTGATTTGTAAAAACATATAAATAAAGGTCAGAGGGTTCTGCCCTCTCTCTCTCTTTTTGCCCTCTCCGTTTGCTCTCTCTGTGTGGTCTTTCATTTGGCTCTCCTTTTAGCTCCTTGGCCTAGTCAGCCTCATCCGTGCTACAGTTTCCCAAGTACAAAGCAGTTTTAAGAAGGAGTTTTCATCTGAGAAATCAGTGATGCTGAGATGTTCATAGGTATGATTTCAGTACAATGCCTAAGATTACTGCTTCTTCATACCGGCTTTTTTACATGTTACTCTCCTAATAGGATTTCACTCTTAATAGTATTCTGAGAGAGAGAGTTTATTTCAATGTCCATTCTGCCTCTGTAACACACTTCTCAGTTCAGCCAGTTGCTCTGAATTGGCTCTTTCCTACTTAGCTCGTGGCACTTTCTGAACAGGATCAGAAATGCAGTTTCATACTGTCATTAACTCAAAAATCACAAGGGTTGAAGGAGTATTTGCTCTTCTGCCACAGACCTCTATGCTTAGAAACATTCACCTCATCGAACCAATGGTGGCATCAATTTTTAGGGTAGTAAGAATCCAGCTGGATAGTTTGAGTTTTTCACTTCTCATACAAAGGCCCTAACTGAGAAGGGAGATGTCTCTCAGCCAGACAAGCATTTATCTTCTCATAGCTTCCCTTTGCCAAAACTCCACAAAAAGTTCTGCAGCATCCTGAGCTTGTGGTATCACTAGGAATTGCACTCTCTCACAAATTATAATCCCACATTAATACTCAGGAGTTCTTAATTGTCCTGCAACTTGTACCTGCACTCTTTGTATCAACTAATGTTTCTATAGGGACTAATAGCAGTAAATTAATTAACTATATGATTAAATAAAATTATCTTTATTCTCTACACCCCACCAAAAAACCTGAAAAAGCTAGCACAGTTTTATGGAAAAGACACAAAGATCATAATGCAAAATATGTTTAATTTTTTAATCCAATTAACATGTAAAATGAGTTTATGTTGAAAGCACAAGTAGGCAAACTGGGAGTCCCCGTTTACTTTCTGAATTATTTACAAAATTTCTTTGTGTTCAATGGGTTTTGTTACAAAGATACCGGCTCTAGCTCTATATAGGCTAACAGTGAAAACTACTGAAAGACACACTGCAGTGATATCTTTGCTGGGTCTGCATAAGAATTTTGGTATGGAACACCATGACTGCATTTATGCACTGTTAACTGCCTGAGTCTGAATTAATTTGAGGGTCTCAAAACTGCACTAGATTCTGTGGTGGATATGACCTTAAACACGTAAATACATTCCTATTTTTTAAGCCTGACATTCAGTTCTCCTGTTATTCATGATATCCCTGGTTAGACCACTGAGCACTTGAATTCCTGTTTTTTTCCTGGTGGCCAGATCTAGACCCATCTGAACTGCTGAACTATTCAGAATCTAGTCCCAGCAGGATCAACAAAACAGACATTTCTGTGAATTGGACAATTTTAGAAATGAATCAGTGAACACTCACATATCCAGTACAAAAAACTCACTAGAGACTACTCAAGAAACAGGATATCAAATTTAAATCCCCAGACCATGTGAAGAATTTCTTCCACTTGGAACTGGGTCTAGAAACTAAGTATGGAGTACTTGTCTGTTGAAATTTGCTGACTTGTCGTAAGTAAAAATCTTTTCCATAAGATGGTTCCCTGTGGATGGGACTTCATAACACACAAGCAGGGGTCCAACATGCACTTCAGATGAACTCCTGTGTTTACACATCCAGTTGTTCCTACTTCCTTGGCATGTATCTTTGCAGACTTAAACACTTGCACATTTTGTATTAGAGTTAGGGATCCCAGTACATTGACATTATAGGGCCATGGTAAATGTTCCCTTGGTGTATTCCCAGGACATCAGAGTCTCCATGCTGCATAGCAACTGGTGAGACTGGAACCTGTGATGTTTGTGAGCAACAGAATCACATAACCTGATCAGTAGAATCTCACAGGAAACATTATCCAATTTATTGAACAAACAATCACCTCTGTTTAGCCTAATCTGTTTCTCTTTACAGGCACGTAGTGGTGGGGCTTTCTTTTCATGCAGATAAAATGTTCTCTGTCTCCAAAAGACTAACTTTTTGACAGAGTAATTTTTTTTCCTCTATGGATGGTCTTGATTACTCTGTCTAGTGGGGTGTGTATGAGACCACCGTGAGGATTCCCGCCTTGCTTGTTGCGGAGTTTAATTGCTTTTAGTCCCAGCTCCAGCTCTTCTGGCTAGTGCTCTAACTCCTGCATTTTAAGCTAAAAGGCAAGCCCCAAGTGCCCTTTTCCACATAGCATGTGGAGTTTTGAATGGAATTCACTCAACAAACAGCCCCCAAGTGGACATATTTTCCTGGTATTTCCTTCTCTTTTCCAATACTGAAAAAAGAGATAGACATTTAAACTAAATAGGATTCATCCTGAAATACAGTCTTTGCATCTTTATCAGACCCAGAAATTCACTGATATTGTGTTGTGTTGCAATCTAAGAAAGATCTCCATCTCTAACAACTTCACAATATCTCTGGTAGATTAAATTTAATATGAAGAAATGAAAGCAGATCAACACTTCAACATTATGGGCTTTATTTTTTTTCAAGTACCACTTACCATAGTAACTTACTTACCATCACTACTGTTAATAAACTTTGTTTTTATGCAAGAGGAGAGTCATATATTTTGAGGTGCTACAGAGTTGGGGTGGCTTCTGGGGGTTTTGAGTGTGTTTGGTTTTTTGTTATTTTGGGCTGGGTTTTTTTGGTTTTTGATTTTGGTTTTGGTTTTTGCAGGCTTTTTGGTTCTGCTGAGTCATATCTTTGTTACTAAAAACCATGAGTTTTACTTCTTCTGTACTTGAAACATTGCTGTACTCATGATGCACAATGAATGTTTCCAAAGGACTGAACTTAAATTTAATCACACTGCTCTCATTTGATTCAATGGACAGTGTGCAGCTTAATCCTATGCAGCCCATTTAATATTAAGAACATGTTTTTCACCCAGTTAGCTTTTCAGTGAAGTAGACTTGGGAGCAACTTTGTGACAATCCCTGTAAATCCTAGCAACCAAATCTTAGTTAAGCAGATACTGTCTAAATGGGGCCTTTAAAACTTTTATGTACTTCTAGAGATTTTCATATTTTTTTAAAATTGAGAAATACTGATGTGCATTTCTCACCTGCTTAGCATTAATTTCTGATTCATAATTCCTCTATAAACAACAGGTTTATTGATTACAAAATTTCCCACAAGCTGTTTTTGGCAGTGTCTTTTCTATGAAAATGTGAAAAAATCCCAAATGCCAAAAAAATAGTGACTTGGAAATGAGCCACCTTTATTTTAAGGGTTTTTTGCAGCTGACGTGTTGTCCCAGCAACCTAGGTTCTTACTGTCTGGCAGAAGACAGATGTCTTTGGTTCCATCATGTTACAAAGCTGAAAAAGGGAAAAGGGAGACAAGCAATGAAAATTCACCATTTCATTATTCAAATATGTGAATTACCCTGAGCTGCAGCCAAGCCATGGGGCTAACCCACAGTGTTCTTCAACACCTATTTAAACCCTTCAGTGCTGCAATACTTCATTTCCATTAATTAAATAATTACACCAAACTCTCTGTAAAGATAGTATTCAACTGAATTCAGGCATTCCAAAATAGTTATTCAGTAAAGCTTAAGCTCATATTATTATGCCATGAATTGACAAAGATCTTGTTTATTTCCCTTACCAGAGGTATTTTAAAAACCCCCTCAATAAAAAAATAATAAAAAAGAAGGAACAAAAAAATCCCCCCAAACACAAAAAACCAACCCCAAATTTGTAATTGATGACACCTCACAAAATCAAAACCAGAAGTTACTGTCCAAAAATCTTAGTTCTTTATTTAATAGCAATTTTTTTATTATAATCTAATACACTTAATACATCATAAATATGAAATCTTATGAAGTTTAAAAAATTATTGTCCTTCCTTATGTAACATGAAACCCATCAGTATCCATGGAAGAAGGTGGTGTTTGAGCAAGTTTACATAATAAGATTACATTTCAGCCTTTTTTTCATGGTCCACCTTTGGTACATATGGTCACAAAACACTTAGATAGAAATGGAGAACAGGAAAACCTAAAATAAGATCATGCATTATATTTATAGGCACTTTGGTAAGTTTAAGCATGCCTGGGGAACTGAAAATGATATACTCTGTGAACACCATTCTCTGGTGTATAAACTTTTACACCTCTCACCATAATCTGAATTACAGACTCTTTATGCAAAATACACCAAGCTTTTTAGAGAAATGTATTCTTGTAACAGTTTTTGTTTTCAACTCTGAGACACCGTAAGATGCAAAATCTGGAGGAAGATAGAGCAAAAACCACAGACCAGAAAAAGAGGAAGGAGATATTAATGATCACAGGACAGACATAAGAGACACAGATTTTCCTCTGTCATGTAGATCATGAGGCATTTGAAAATCCATTACACTAAGATAAAGCTGGAGGTTTTAGCATATATCTAATGTATTATTGTGAAAAAATAAAGTAGTGACAGAATAGTGATGACACAAGGTTGGTAAAACATATCAGTACTGAAAGAGAAGTTACTAAACGGAATAAAAGTTTGAATCCTATAATGGGGAAATCAATAGCTATGAGGAAATCAGTTATTTCAGGGATTACTGTGAAATGAAGTACCCTGAAGTATGTTGTAAGCGTACATCTCTTGTCATAGACCCTTTC
>VYZT01064392.1:0-14548 GCA_013400735.1 Pomatostomus ruficeps
ATTTTATCTGAAAAAGATGAGACATGTAGCTTATTAAGCTTTGAGTTATACCAGTATGATACTCTTATATGCACAGCATCAGACATTCTGACATATGACATATCAGTCATTCTGTTGTATGAGCATAATTACCAATATATTCTGTTAACAGTGGTGTTTTCAAAATGATCCCTTCTGTAATGCCATGTTCATGTGAGTTGATTTTTGCCAGTGCTTCAGGACTTGCAAGTTTTGGGAACAAGGTCATAGTTGGAGAAAATCTTCACAGAGTGCAGGAAAAAGTTAGCAAACTAAAATCATTAAGACACTTCCATCTTTTCATAAATGTGATAGGAAGGAGAAACACTTCGGAATCCTGACTGTATTTACCCTTAGCAAGTACATACTTTAGGTGAGGTGAAAATCACCTGCTGTTTCTTGTGTCTTAATTATTTTGAGATCAGAGGGCTAGACTGCAAAAAGACATAGGTGCATGTTTGTGCTGATCATTATTTCAGTGTGCATTTGATATGGGGCCATACTGCATGGCACCTGGTGAGCTTTCTAGGAGTCTTTTCTTAATAGACTTATAAGAAATGAACTGAATTGTGTTCCCTAGTGGTTTTGGCTGTGCTGTTCCACTGGGATCCCTTGATAAGCCTTGTCCAAATGCTTTTGTTCAGGAAGAAAGTTACAGAATTTCTATAGGGACTTTTGATGTGCTTCTGTAGATCCTGTAAAAATAAGTAGTATGCTAGTTCGTAATCTGAAGTGGTTATAAAAAGTATTTTTTTGTTTTCTCTTTGAACAGTAACTAAATTTTTCTAATTATTACTTTACTCATTCTCCTATTTGGCGAGAACAAAACTGAACACATTCTACTGTGAGTAATGTTGAATAGGTAATCAGTAGTGACTAAATTAAAATGAAAGTTTTGATGTTGGGATGGAATCTTTCAGAAATCACTTTCCAGGATTGGTCCTTAAAGATACACAGGTCACTTGTTTACTAAAATTTTTCAAAGTTTTAACCTCACCATGTGGGAGACAGTCTTTTCTTCTGCCTTGAAGTGGCTATGAAATTATACTATTTAATGCATACTGTAGATCAATCACAAGCCTAGTATGGTTCATTTCCAGCACAACCATTCTTGAGTTTGGCTAATTTTAGTAAACTCCCTACTACTAAAACTACAACATTGTGCAGCATAATCACTGTTTCTTCAGGACTTGTTACAATTGCATGACTTTATTAGAGAAGAAGAGTAAAGGAAGTTAGATGTCAGTAGGTTGTAAGGACTGTTATGACTTGTGTTATTGTAACTTTAAATCTAGATTATATTTTAAAACTTAGGCCTGTAAGGCTGTATCTGGGATAAACCCCTATTCCTTGTCAAAGAATAGGTGCATGGAGAAATGAAAGATGGGTGAGTATACTCATGTTAATAAGCATGTTGACTTCTTGCCTTCTGCATAGGTGTGTGCAGGACATAGGACTAAATACCTATTTAGAAAAAGTAATTGTTCAGGTNNNAAGTAATTGTTCAGGTTATGAAAGTGCTGCTTCAGAGCACTTTTGTTTCATGGAGACAGAAAACCTGTTCAGGCTTTGAGTAGATCAGAAATATACCAGAGCTAAAAGATGCATGAATAAAGGAAACAAAAACTCAACAAAATAACAAAACCTACTCCCCAGTCGAGTTGGGCTCTGAAGTAGCAGAGCATGCACTCTGTTAAGTGCTTTTCAAGTCGGTGGCAGTGTTAGCTTAGCCAGAAGGCGCCTCAGGTGATGTAGCATAACAAGAGTGGCATTTTCTGCTTAAATTCATGTTGCCTTTTTTTTTTTTTTGTTAATATGGACACAACTCGCATTGAGGTTTANTTTTGAAGTTGTGATCCCACAATAAATAGTATTGAGAAATTTGGCTTAATGAATGTGCACTGTAGCTGCATAAAAATAGAAATTATCCCTGGAACCCTAAGATAAACACAAAGGAATAGGTACAAAATGTGCCTTTGCACATGAAAAAGGTATGGGAAGACTGGAATAAGTTTCTGCTTGTCTGAACTGCTTCACCCCTTTTCTTCCCATTAGTTGATAGGAGAAGTGGTTGTTAAGGCACTGGAAAAGTAGACTTTGCCCTGGTCTGTCTCTTAATGACACTTAGCTCCTCTGTAGAAAGCATGAGTTAGTAATGGTTAAATCACAAAGGGAAAAATCTTGCTATTTGTCTACCTGGTAAGGGAGTTTTCTGAATAGTTGTGAACTTTTTAAGTATTACTGTGACTTTAAGCTGACATTAAAAACAGTTAAATTGTTTGCTCATGGCATTTCTTCAAAAAAACTATTATAAGTAACTCCCTCCCCCTTTCCCTGTTCTCGGTTCCAGGGAATGCTAAAGAGAGGAGTGACTTGGCATAGTTTTCAGTCTGGATCCAGGCATGTTGAATAACTTTGTCCCACGGGAGAATTAAAAAAAATGCAGCAGATGGCAGCAATGATGCATCAGACTTCCTATCCTTAGGAACAGTGTAGCTGCAGGCACTTGGAGTTTTCCTGGGTTGGATCAGGGGCAGGGGGAGGGTAGTTTTCTTCTGATCTTACTTTGCAATTTCAAAGCAGGCTTGCTGAAGAGGGGATGTATTTTTTAGCCCATTCAGCAATCTTTTATGGTCAGAGTAAGTGGAATATTATTTGCTATAAGGTGCACAACCAATGGAAAAATAGCACTGAGTTCAGTGTTTGTCTAAGAGAACATTTGAAACAGAGTTTAAGGGTCTGTCTTGTCCTACATATTTTCAATATCTTTTAAGAGAGTAGAGTGGTGCTGTAGTTGTAAACTCTGTAAGCTCTCTGAAGTATGGGGTCCAAATTTGAAATAATAGCAATGACTTTGAGAGAAGATCTGAGCGATGTGAGGTAATGGAAAGGCAAGGAATAACAACTCTGTTTAGAGCAGAGAAAAACTGCTGAGTATTTTCAGCTTTTTTATGGGGTTTTTATTTTTGAAGAAAGGGAACCACTTTTTATTAGCAACTACAAGAACTTACAATAATATAAGTATTTCAGTATGTAAATATGTGTGTATAAAAATGGTTTAGTTGTTACAAGGTCAGAAGGAGTCTATATATGTACAACAATGAAAACTATACCAAGGACAGACTTTTTGAAGGAGTAGCATTCAGTCAAGTTACTTTTTAAATATTTTTGAGTTTTTAGTAAAAGGAGACAGTTTTTTTTCTGAGGTTAAGGTATAATTAATCCTGTCACAGCACCATGAGGTGGGTAAATGATCTTGAGGCCCCCTTCAGTGCTGTAAGTCACCAAGGAATTATGTATTCTTTTTTTTCATGCAGATAACAAATTAAAAAAAAGGCTTGGAACAGAATTAGCTTCTGATAACGTACAATGACTGCTCAATGGAATACATGAGGTCTTATCTATCTTTAGCCTGTTTCTCCTAAAGAAGTAATCATGGTGTAGGTTCTGCTCTGGGGGAAGGGGGGGGAAGGGAGGGGAAGGAGACAATGGTCCAAAATGTGTTTGATCTGCACGTCAAATTTAAACATGTGAAGCCGGAATGCACTTATCCTTGTGTAGAAGGTGAGAGTTGTATTAAAGATGAAGACAAGTAGTTTGTGGGACACATGAGCATTGTGAAAGATGTAATTTAAATATTTTAATGATTTGGGTGAACAAAACTTGTTAAGAAATTAAACAATAGAAGTTTATAAGACTCAGTAATACTCATAAATGGATTATCATTAGAAGGAGTCTTTGTCTTGAATATTACAGTGTATATGATGAAATACTGAAACATTGCTCAGCAACTGGGATTTGGACTTTGAGTGGCAATGACATATGAACCCCTGCATGGTTTTAAAGTGTGCTATTTTTGGCAGTTGGGTGTTGGCTTGTCTCCTCAGTAGCCATAGAAAGTTAGTGTAAAGAGGAAGG
The DNA here is from genome assembly GCA_013400735.1 of Pomatostomus ruficeps. Classification (NCBI taxonomy): domain Eukaryota; kingdom Metazoa; phylum Chordata; class Aves; order Passeriformes; family Timaliidae; genus Pomatostomus; species Pomatostomus ruficeps. The sequence continues at coordinate 3,937 of VYZT01064392.1, forward strand.
TGATTTGCAATGAGAAGACCCTCTGACTCTGCATATTAAACATGGGCTGCTGCTTCAGTAAAGAATTGAGTAACAGCACGAGTGAGGAGAAAACCAGCTTGTTACAAAAATCTGTGGAAGAGGAAGCACCGAAGTCAAGGATAAGTAAAACTTTATCTTCAATTTTTGGAACTGTGGAAAGTCAGGATCTGCATACAGTGGGAAGGACAGTTAATGGGGCAGCTGCGACAGTTGGCATTGAACGTGTTTGTAGTGATGATTGCACAGCGTCAGGTTCTAAACCTGGCTTTTGGGCTAGAAAAGTAAAATATTCATCATATAACAGTATGGGGAATACTCCCCCTGCGAGTCCTAGGAGGACATATGGCAGACCTTTTAGCTTCTTTAATTCCTTTAGTCACCTCTTGAAAGTCTCTGGTACGTATGGAAATCTGCAGAAAAGTGAAGAAAAGAAAGATAGGGTTATTAAAAAAAGAGCACCTAAAAAATCTAATAGCAATGGTCAGTACATGAACAATATAGAAAATATTTATAGCAATATTAATAGTGAAAATGTGGCTGCACAAGAGCATTGCTTGTTTGATCATTTTTCTAATTCACATGTACTAGACATCGTAGACAAAGGTTTACAGAGTGAAATTTCCTTAAATAGAAATTCTCTGGAGGATTATGCAGTTACATGTGACCATTCAAGGCAAAATGAAACAACAGGAAATATTGAAGACAGCAAGAGTGACAGCTTACAGAAAGTTTCAAGTTCATATAGAGAAATGTCTCCAACATTTTCCTGTCTTGATGTAGACGACAGTCGAAATGTGAAAGACAAGGAGTTTTACAGTATTTGTGTTGTAGATGCTGAAGATCTGAAAGGGGATGAAGCGGTGCCAGCTACTGTGCATGAAGAGACTGCAGCAGACATAGATAACTCAGCTGTTACTGATGAAGGAATGTGCACCATGGCACGACCTCTAGACAGTGGGAAGGAATTTCCAGCGCAGCAATTGGCACAAGTGGAAGCTAAGTTTAATTCACAGAAAGAACTGTTTGAGTATAAAAAAGAGGATAGATCAAACATGGAGAAAAGGGATGCAAAGGAATATGGTAGCCTAGACAGCCAATGTTCTTTTGATAACTTACTGACTGACAGCTGTCAGGAGCATAGGTTAAATACTGACAGTACAGTAACAGATGTCTTAAGAGCAGAAGTGTCCGATGAAATCATCCCTGAGAATCAGCAAGAGGAGGTATATACCATGGGTAGTGCTGTCAGTTGGAATGAATCACTGCATGCAGCCTGTGATTCTGTAAAGCCTGTGGATGCTGCTGAAGAGGACCAATACAGCCCTAACTCAGAAGAGGTGAAAACCAGTGATTTTATTTCCAGTGTATTGTTAAACACTGCAGTGTGTAATTCAGGAAAAACTGAGAGAAGTAATCATTCTGATGTTGTACCACTTGGTTTAAGTAGGCATCCCTCAAGTGCTGTAGAGCAAATGAATACTAAACAGGTGGTAGAGAACATGGGGGGTAACTTGAAATTAGAGTTACATGAAATGGACAATGTAGAAAAACTTGCTGAAGAAGTCTGCTTTCTAGAGCCAGAAAGTGAAGTAAACTCAAATGTGGAAAAGAAAACACTTGAAAGAACATACGGTGATAGCCAAACGTTTGCACCAGACTCTACTGAACATCGCAGCAGTTTTGAAGAATCCTTGAAAGAGACAGAGAAATGCACAGGTACAATTTTGCATAGCTGTGAAGCTTTGAATATTACTGAAATGCAGCTCAACTTCAAGGAAGGTTCTGATTTTCAAACTCACATTAAGGGTTGCACTGAAATCAAGACATCATCTGAAGCTGCAGTCCACCGTGGTGTGGAGGAAGATGTCTGTGTGAGTGCCACTGAACTAAAAGGTGACTTGCTTGAGGAAGCTGGTAACTTGAGCAGAACTGGATCAGGGGTAAGTGATGGCACTGTGACATCTCATGAGCTACATAATCCAAGCACAGATGAAATGCTCCTAAAGGAAAACAGCCTACAGTGTCAGGCTTCACAAGGGTCACCAGGGAATAAAGGTAAAGTATGCAAATATTCAAGTTCAGGTAACACAACCAGTGACTTTTCTGCGTCTGTGGAATGTGAGAATATGAATAAAATAGGCATGAACTGTAGACAAGATGAACAACAGAATGTACATTCCTTCCATGCAGTGGAAAGTCAATGGAGTGCAGAGACTGAGTCAGCCAAAATAGCTAGGCATGTAGTAGAATCTGTAAAACAGACAAAATTTGAGGGTCAACTAAATGAGTCCTCTGATAGCAAGGCAGAAAATGTAAAACAGAATTTGGATCCTGACATTGTTGATTGTGATAAAGGCATCTTCAATTGCAATAAGGGCTTGGCTGACAGTCAGAATGCTCCCTCTGACTCCACTGTACCTGCAGCCACAGACAGTTGTATGGACAAGAGTGTAAAATTAAAAGATGACACTAAAAATCTGGAAGATGCCACTAAATTCTTAAATAAAAACCATAATTTTTTGCCTTTATTGTGTCAAGATGCATGTTTTCATGAGCATGACAGATCAGCAGAAGAGCCTGAGTTACGTCACAGTGCCAGTCCAGAGCCAGAGGCTGGGAACACTCAAGTTTCTGTTGGGCCTTTTACTGAAGAAAGATCAGAAACACACAAAAAAAGTATGTGTAATGTAAATGAATGTAATCTTCAGGACAGTGAAGTAAACCAGTGTGGCAGCATCCCCTCAAAGGAGAACCTCACTGGTTTTGGTTTATCAGCTGGGAATCTAGAGTCTTTTACTGGGGAGAATTTGAAGCAGTTGGAAGCCAAGACTACTGAAGTGAAAAACACCAGTTACATATTAAATACTCAAATGAATGACTTGACCACAAGCTGGGAACAGATGCAGCCAGATCACAAGATTTTCTCAAACAAAGAGCTTGGAGTTTGTGTTGACCCAAAGCAGGTAGACAAATATGCTGCTACTCCTTCCTATGAAATAGCCAGTGCCTCTCCTGGTGCAGCAGGATTTCAGCAAGGAAGAGAGCAGTGCGTGTTAGATCTGATGGAGGATGCATCGAATGACCAGGAGCACTCCTATGATTTGGACAGACAAAATCCCCACGTTGGAATGTGGTCACATTTCATCAATCTTCAGACTGGCAATGCTGATTGGACAAATCAGCTGCTTTCTGACGCAGTTCCTTCTGGTAATGGTGAATATCTGGTGGGCCTTTTATGGAATAATGATACCATGAAGAATGACAGACTCTGTCTAGTTAATGAAGACTTCCAGAATGAACCTGAAAATTTAACAAGTCCTTCATACGCAGTAGAAACATACCCATATCAGCTGCTGGCATCAGAGTATGCTGGTACTTGGGGATGGCACAGTAAAGATGAACTTGTAAGTATTCTGCTGAAGTGATTTGCTGTTAAAGCTTAAAGCTGAAGCTAGAAGTTTCTCTAAGCCAAGTCAAACTGTGGTTTCATTACTTAAATAGATGTTATTTTCTCCTGAACCTGATGACTCCCTTTCCTTTGCAAAACTGAATGCTGTACAGAATGCAGAAGTTAAAAATTTTGCTGAATATTGATTTTTTTCGTTCTGTTTACTTTGTGTGAAAGTTTAATCATTGGCAAAGTAACTTGATTGCACATTCTTAATTCCAGCTGAACTTAAGATAAACACTTCAGTGTGCAGAAAGGAAGCTTTCTACAGACTGTTCATAGTGCTCTTTAACTTTGTATAGGAAGCAGTGTTTGTGGATTTCCTGAAGTTCTTGTTTGGTAGCAATTAGGAAGTCTTTTGCTCACTTCTGGAGGTGAGTAGTGCTGTAGAAAGGAGTGGCTGCAGAAGTGAGAGGAATGAGCTAGGCTGGATCTTGGCTAAATGGGCTAAGAAAAAAGCAAAGCCATCTGGCCACAATTCTGAGGTGCTCTGTGGACCCTGCTTAGGCAGGGAGGTTGGACTGGATGACCTCCAGTGGTCCCCTCCAGCCTTACCCACTCTGCAAAAGTCAACCTGTAGCAGCTGCTGCTCCTTTTCCTTCCCTGCTGAGCCTCCCTGATATTGTTCCCTGCACCGGCTGTGTTGGAGCAGCTGCTGTGACCTTGCCCAGCACTTGCAGTGTGGGCAGTGGATTGTACCCAAGGCTGTTTGCTGTCTCCTGGGGGAACTTCTTATATTAAAAATGGAAACTCATGGATCTTGCTGTCATCTTTGAATCCTTACTATTCAAGTAGTTACGTCAAACACTTCCACTTTTTGTGAAGTCTTCTCTGTCATTCAAGAGATGTGTTTAAGTGACTTTTTTAGGTTTTTTACTTTCTGGATACATTTTCTATGCACTGTGATAATAAGAATTTGAGTGTGTGTGTTTAAGAAGGTTTAAAGCTTTGTGGGGTTTTGGAGTGCCTGTCTATAAACACTGCAATGGTGCTCACACCTGTAAATTTAGAAAGCAAATTTTTAATAAGCTTTTTTAGTAGGTCTTATCATGAGCAATATTCTTCCCAGTGTAATTATATTAAAACTCTCCAAATATATTCTTAGTATGGAATAATTCAATGCATTTTGCTCAAACATTAGCAAAACAGGAGAGAACTGTCTCATGTTACTATAAGAAAGTATTGTAGTACATATTTGCACTGCAGAGCGCAATCTCTAAAGCACAGATGTAACCATTTATATGATGGTTGTATATAACCACATATAATCATTAAATGTGTCCATTTCCAATCCAGCTTAAAGGGGATTGGTTTGAGATGATTTAACTGGATCTGGTAATTCATCCTTTTTGTCCTAATGCTCTGTTCCTCCTCTTAAAGTAATGATAGAAGCTGTGATGCACATCTTATTGCTTTCAATTTTCCATAATGTTTCTTTGAAACTGTTACGTGTTTATATAATTTCAGAAAAATTCCCATACTTTTGTATTTTCTTGATTTTTAGTAGTATTTTGCAGAAACAGATACAATAGCAATATAGTCAACATCATGTAGACATGTAGAGAACTGCCTGAAGTCTGGGTCAAGTACAGGCTGAGTTAGTCTGTCAGAGGCAAACAGTGAAATGTTTGTTGTCATTTGCTTTGCTTGATGATAGTCTTTTCTGGTGTTTCTTAATCAGGGAAGTGATTACTTTACAGCACAATTCAGTTGTGTTTGTACCTAAAATGATGATGGGAATTCAGTTATGATTATGGGTATTCAGGTGTGAAAAAACATGACAGTACAATCTTGAGTTGTATGTCTGATGCTGTTACTTGAAACTGTACGTATCTATGCGCCAGATGCCTGCTGTGCATCCACAAAATGCATAATCAATTTCTTTTTGCAGGAGTCAACCAAGGTTTCTGAGTTAAACCCCAATGCAAAGGTGTGGGGAAATCATATGTTACACTTGGAAGCAAGTGGTGCCACTGATGGTAGTGTGAGCAAAACGTGGGAAGAAATACCTGACCAGCCTCCAGATTCTTGTAAAGAAGGTATGAACAAGCGTTTCTAGCTGTTGCTCAAGCAGACAGTAAAATTTAGTGCAGCTCTGTCTCAATTTTAATTTTCTGTTAAAAAATTGAAAGCAGGTATGTAAGCACCTTTATTCCAATTGAGTTGTAAGGATGGTGTTACTGTGATGAGAAAGAACGCTTCTTGAGTGTGTCTGTGGCCTGTGCTGCAGGACTGGATGCCAATGGCGATGGCGACAAAAAGCATCAGAATGCGGTGCTGACAGAGCTGCCGGAGCCGTCCCCAGCTCTTCCAGGCTCAGAGCACACGGACATGAACCCTTTGGCTCTCGATCATTCCGAGTATGAGTCTATGCATGAGACCACCCAGACAGGTAAGAGGGAGCTAATATGTGCTTGGACTTGGTTTAAAAACACACTGAACACGTATTTGCAGTTGAACAGTGAGCATCCAAAAAAGCCCCCCAAACTATACCACTTTAGTTGTTCAATATGTCCCTCCTTTAAACAGACCCTTGGAAAACCTGTCTCTTTTGCAATCAGACTTAGACATATTTGGAGACCACTCACCTCCCAGGTTAAGTCTTACAAGGTGCTGCACAGAATCAAACAAGTGCGTGTTTCTAGTTGGGTCAGGTATTGAGGTGAGATTCACATACAGTTTGTGTCTCAAGTAAAAATGTTAATGTGTGGAAAGACCAGTTTTGTACTTGAAATGCTAAAATAAGCAACATTTTAGTCTTAACTTCTTTGCATTCTTATTTAATGAACTTTGAGGATTTTTTTTCAGTGCAAGTTTTAGTAGCTGTAGTATGTACCAGATGGTACGTTTTAAGAAGTTTCTGGAAACTAGCGTAGAGATTCAACCATGCTTATGTTTCACTGAATGGGACAGAAGGTCTGCAAGATGCATGTAGGATTACTACTTGAACTGAGATGAGGGATGAGGAGAGGAAAATGTACTGGGTGTTTCTTGAGATTCACGAGAGGTCTGTTCCTTGTTCATTGTGCTTAGCTGATTTTTGTAATGTGTATTTAAAATTACCAGTATAGCATCCATAATAGTTGGAAATCGAGACAACTGAAATCAGACATAGTTGTGGCATCATCTTTGCTTATATTTAAAAACTGAAAGTTCTCTTTGACTCTTTTACTTAAGGGTACTATTGGGGAATATTAAATAATAACTAGCTGGCAAATAGAAAATTGTATTGACACCTCACACTCTAGAAGAGAACAGTATTCTTCAGATTAATACTGGAACTTGTCAGTGTGTCCTTTATGTGCCCAAAATAGTTAACTTTTAACAAAAGTCTGTTAGCGTTGTAAACAGCTGAACAGCAGCTTGGGTCTGTTCCACTTGATGAATAGTGACATGTGGTCCCACGTCTGAAATCTGATCTTTTATCTTTTAGTAATTATTTTTAAAAATGGATATAATTTTGGTCCTCGCCAGTTTTTGGACAAGAAAGAAAGAGGAGATAGGGAAGGGAAATAGTGGGGAGAATGTGATACATGTATTTCTCAGGTGTTGGCGTTCTCTTCATCAGAATAGAGCATGTGAAAGATAGCATGGTGGAAGAAAATCAGAATTTGCTTTAGGAAGAAGAAAGGCTAAGGAGAGCTGAAGAGGATGAAAGTTAGTGAAGGGAACCATATAGAGAGGAATAGCTGGTGTGAAATACTTTTTAAAAACTAATTTACATGAATAACATGCCACTAAATGTTTTATGAGTCTCTAAAAGCCACACAAAACTTCTAATCTTTAAATACTTCTCCCACTGAGACAGTGAGTTTACCATCTACTGACATTGGTATATTGTGTTTAAACTAAAAGGAGCATGAACTTCATGTTTTCCATATGATAATTTTAAACTTTCGTGTATAAGAAAGAAATTAATTTTGCCTTCTTAACGAAAAGATTGTAAATAGATTGCACATCTGTTGTTAGTAGATTGGATATCTGCTAAGATTCCGTAAGTATATTTTTGAAAACCTTCTCTGAATTAATGTGTTGGGTAATTTAGAGTGAGGCCAGAAGTATGGAGTGCCTCCATTGCGTTGTTCCCTTGCTGTATTAGTCAGCTGCCTTAGTCAGGGATTCGTCAGCTAGAAATTGCTTCGTTTCCTGAGAGTGAAGACGAGCTAAATGGCTTCAGTATTTAGTTTGAGATGTGTTTGTAGCTGTTCTTCTAAAGGTGCTTCAGATTTTTATGTATTTGGAGAACAGAGGTAAACAAGTAGTCAGATATGGTTTCTCTTTTCTGGCATGCAATTTCAGTGGCTGGTAACTAATACATAATGAACATCTATTGAATTTGAAAATTTGTTACTAGTTACATAGTCAGTAATAGAAATGATGGCTTGTTTAAATAGATATTATGTAATACAGCTGAACTACATTTTAATCTGAAGTATTTTAATTATTAGGTGGGAATGAACAGTTGCAGCCAGAAGGTCAGGAAGATTTACGAGAATTACTGAAAAAGACACTGGAATTCTGTTTATCTAGGTATGTATTTACCTAAATGTACTAAACTGGAGGGTGACTAACAAGATCCAGGTCCTAACTTGGGATGTATGTTAATACCTTTCTTAGTTACTACTTAAAACAAAGTGGAAAGGAGAATTTGGGGAAAGTGACACACAAGTTTCAGAGTATTGTGTTGATGTACCTCTTAAAGCTCACATGAAACCTCTGTGCCTAATGCATAAACAGCAAATATATTGGTTTGAAGTGAGAGTAGTTACAAGCAGTTACAGATCAGGTGAATTTTTGTGATCTTTTCTGGTCATAATTAAAACTGAGTAACTTAAGCCACTTAGTAAGCTTTGTTTAAGCCAATGATTTTAATTAGTTAGCAAAAATGCTGAAGGAATCTGCCTTCTACTATGTGATGAATTTTTGCCTCAAGTTTATTGGACAAAGTTAATCTGTAACATCTCCCTATTTTTATTTTTTTCTCCCACCAGAGAAAATCTTGCCAGTGACATGTACCTTATATCACAGATGGACAGTGATCAGTATGTGCCAATAATGACAGTAGCAAACCTTGATCATGTCAAGAAACTCAGTACTGATATGGATTTGATTGTTGAAGTGCTGAGATGTAAGTAAAAGTTCCTCAATGCTAGAAAACATTTTGGTTATTGATGTAGAACTATTAATCTGAATTTTTCATCTCTTCCTTTCTTAATGTATTGCAGTAAGATGCCATTATTTTTCTGTAAAGCGTTAAGTAGCCCAAGCAACTTAGACCATCGCAGTTATAGGGCAGTAGTTCTATCAAAGCTACTTGTATTCCAGGTATTAAATAATGATCTGTGCAAACAAGAATTAATGAGTTTAAATTATGGGGCATCGTGGGACAACTCATGTGGCTGGTGGATCACAGTGGATGTCTCTAGACTGTTCTGTGAAGATAGGTGGGGAGAAAGGGATGGAGGAGTCTCACTCTGTTAAGGAGAACCTTGAGCATATAGAAATCAGCTGCATCAGTTGTGGAAGCTCCGTGGAGTACCTGTGGGTCAAGATCCAGGAACTTGTTTCCAAGGGGGATCTTACAGTAGGCATCTGCTACTGACCTAAACCAAGACAATAAGGCCAACAAAGCAATATTTGTGTCACTTAAGCAAGTTTGGGTCAGCCAAACCTAGTTCTTACAGTCAATTTCAATGGCTTAGATATTTGTTGGAAGAACAATACAGCAGCTCACGTCATCCATCAAGTTTCTGGAATGTGCAGAGGACTTTCCCCATACAGGTGTTAGATGTGCTGACCGGGAATGAGGCACTGCTGGACTCACTACTCAGAAACTAAGAAAACCTGCTTTCTAATATCTCAGTTAGTGGAAGCCTTGGCTGCAGCAGTCACAGAACTTGTGGGGCTTGGGATCATGCTGAGCACACTGAGGGTTTGTAAGGTTTAGGATTTTGCAAGAGCAAACCTCAGCTTGCTTGGAGCACAGTTGGGAGGGATTCTGTGGGAAGTTTCCATGGAGGATAAAGGAGCTAACTATGCTAGTGCTAGGAGTTCTCTCCTGGAAGCACAAAAACATTTCATCCCCTTTAAAGGTAAGGGAAGTGGGTGGATCAAGAGACCCCCTAGGCTTAACTCTGTGCTTCTGAGTCTGCTCAAAACAAGAGAGGCACACCAGAGATGGAAAAGTGGATGAATACCTGGTGAGAGCTACAAGGGCATTGCCAGGGCATGCAGAGATGCAGTTAGAAACGGAAAAGCTCAGTTCAAATTGAGTTTGGCCAGAACTACAAGTTTTGTCTGACTGGAAAGGGTTCTTCAGGTATGTAAATGATGAACAGAAACAGAAGAAAAGTATTTGCCTTCTGTTAAACAGCATGATGATACCAAACTGAGTGGGGAAATGTATACTTCAGAAGGGAGATCCACCCTGCAGGAAGACCTGAATAAGCTTGAGGAGTGGACTAACAAGAACCCTATGAAACTCAGTAGAATAAGTGAAAGGTATTGCACCTTGGAAAACATAATTCAGGAGTACAGCACAAGCTGGGATCTACCTGGCTAGGGAGCAGCTCTGTGGAAAGGGACCTGGATCAGACAACGAGATGTTGGGCTGCATCAATAAGAGCATCAGCAGCAGAGGTAAAGGAATCATTATCCTACTCAGAGCTTGGTAGGTCACATCTGGAACACTCTGTTCAGTTTTGGTCCTGACTCTACAAAAAAGTTATGGAGGACAAGATTCCATCCAGAGAAGGACCCCAAAGATGATCAGAGGATTGGGAAGCCTGCCATATGAGGAAAAGCCAAGAGACCTGGGTTTGTTCAGCCCTGAGAAAAGAAGGCTCAGGGCAGACCTTATTACCATGTTGCAAAGAAGATGGAGACTTCTTTTATATAAAAAGTCACATGGTAGAGATGAAGGGTGATAGGTACAAGTTACTCCAGGGGAGATTGCAGTTGGACACAAGAGGAAAATTTTCCACAATNGTTGGACACAAGAGGAAAATTTTCCACAATGAGAACAGTCATTGGAATAATCTCCCCAGGGAAGTGGTGGATTCCCCAACACTGGATACTTTAAAGATTCAGCTGGACAAGGTGCTGGGCCATCCTGTCTAGGCTGTGCTTTTACCAAGAAAGGTT
>VYZT01064397.1:9320-31788 GCA_013400735.1 Pomatostomus ruficeps
CAGGGAGGGTGCGATGACTCCCCTGAGAGGGGAAAGGGAGGGCTCAGGGAGCCCGAGTTTCCTTCCCTCGAGACACTGGAGCGGATGGTGGAGAGTTGGTAGAAACACGCAGCTGAAGACAGAAGCCCACGGTGGAGGAAGATTCTTCCTGGAGCTCCAAGCAGTCTCTCTCACTCTCCTCTTGGTGTCCAGAGGTGAAGAAGTACTCTCCAGCTGTGCTTGGCTCTTTTTAACTAGTCCCATTCCCCCAGTATCTTGGCCCCCCTCTGAAGGGGCACTCTCAGATCCCAGGGAATCTTCGATAAGGGCTAGCTAGCGGCACCCATCTCAGAGCCAACTCTTTGTCTTTCTTAATCATCCACCCATTATCACCTCCCAGCAACTAATCACTCACCCATTATCACCCCCCAGCAACTAATCATCCACCCATTATCTTCCCCCAGTAACATGAATGGGGAAAAATTCCGAAAACAGACACAAACAAAAAAGAAAGAAAGAAAAAAAATAATCCCAAACCCTGACACCCCTATACACTGCACGGTGTAGGGCCAGCCCACCAAGCAAGACTTACAGAAACACTGGAAACCAGAAGGCCCTTTAAAATTAGTTCACCATTAAACAGGAAGGAGGTGATGATAATATGGATCAGAAGAACTTGTCATTACCAAAGCAACTGATTTGAGGATTGTACCATGGATACTCAAGGACCTCAGAAACCCTAAAGCATGCTTTTCTGGATCCACGTCTAGGATCTTGTCTGTAAGGATATGCTTTCTCAGTATTTTCCCTGATTATGTCTGCAAGAGCTTTTGATTTATTTGGCTGATTTCTCAAGGTTGCCTAATTCCTCAGTTCAAGAAGAGTCCTTTACCTTGATGCCACTATGCTGATGCAATATTATCAGAACAGAATGTGTTGACAGTCAGCTGTTGTGTTCATTACTAACACAGGTCAGTTGGTTTCCCATTGCTAAAACTTCCCTTTTGTAATGAGTTACATTAGTTTTTCTTACATGTTAGAGCTTGTAATGATTGATGTAGGCTGGAGTGGAAGGTGATGGCCTGCAAGAACTCACAAGCATATGAGCAGCTGTGGGAGAAATGTTTAAAACTGTGGGTTGTTCAATGATTGACTTTAAACATTTATTGTTTTGCTTTTTTTTCCTAATTAATCAATTTAAACTTCTTAACCTAGACTTGAAAGCAAAGCTCAGAGAAATCACATTTGCCTGGGGGCACCACTGACAGTATGGATTGCTTTAAAATTGCTTTTCATTCAAGTATTATTAAAGGCAAAGCCTATCATAAAGAATTTGAAATTAAGGACATTTAGCAGCAGGAACATAGCAGAGAGTCAGGGGGGAAAAGGCATTTATAATATAAACGATGATGAGCAGCGTACTTTGCATGTAGACAGTGCCACTAATTAACAACTGTGAGGTGGCCCAGGATGGGGACTGAGCTCAGAGGAAGACAAAAGTCCAGATGGTTGTCTGTGATCCAGAAGTGCAGGGTAGACTGTGTTACAAGGTTACTGCAAGGTGAGAACAGGGACTACAGGGACTTTTTTTTCCTTTTAGAGCAAATGCTCTAACAGAAACTCTATGGGATGGTCATGATCTGCTGCACGGACAGACCTAGCTTTACAGCTGAGCATAACTTCTGTTTTGCTCTCAAGGTTTTGCAATGCGAACATCCCCTGGGAGATATTTAACTGCTTGGAAAAGAAAAGTGAATGCTGTTATATGGAAGCAAATGTGAAAGCAAATATTTTGTTTACCCTGTGTGCTAGGTATTTAGCTGAACAATTTATAGTCTAGGGGTGATGTTGCTAATCCCTGTGTGGATGTGCAGAGAAACGTGTTGCCACTGCAGGGTGTCAGCTCAGGAGGCTGGGAGAGTCAGGGAATAGAAGGTGACACAGAGGCCAAGGTGCCCCCCCTCCTGTGGGTGTGGGAGCTGTGTCTCCTGGAGCAGTGTACTGCACCTGTTCTTTATTTCACCTCTGCAAAGCCTTTTCATATTATTTTAGCATGTATTAGGTACACACGGTCTCTCTGAGCCTAATGTATCTCAGTACTTTGCTTTCAAGCACTGCATTTCTTAGGTAAGTAATCCCATGTGCTTTGGCAGCTTTATCACTTTGAGAAGTATCTGACATTACAAGGAATACATGCAGAATGAAACCATAGGATGACCCATATCATGTGCCAATACACAGTGAAATATTGAGATCTTGTAAGTCTAATTATTAATGACATATATCAATATTTGACGAAAGGTTGGAAACTTTTGAGAAAAGGTGAAGCATTACTGACTAGTGTGTGTTGGAATCTAGTTTCAGTATCAAAATACTTCTTCACACAATGTCTGATTTGGATGCAAAATATGAACGTGCAGCAACCAGAAATAAAACTCACAGAATATATCCTGTTGTTAGTGCCACTTGACATGGTTCACAGGTAGATGTGTCAGCTGTTAGACTGATTGTAGGAGGGTATCTGTTAATGGTTTTGTCCTATCTAAAATTTAATTGGAGTCCCCAAATATGAAGTATGTTTTCTCAGGTCATATTGAATTTCATATTAAAATCTGGATCTCAGCATACTTTTTGTGTTTCTGTAATTAGATGTGTCTTCCAGACTAGAGCCTGGAGATTCTTTTTCCCCCTCAAGTTTAAGATCTATATTTGTTATTCAGCTTCAGTCTGTTGAGAGATGAAACTTGCACTGCTAATTCAGGCCTGGACTGCCAGTTGGGACAAACTTTAAGCAATATCTCTATATATATTACATAAGAATAATTCATAGTATATTGTATGAGACAACTGCCCTTGCCTACAATTAGAAGAATGAACAGTTTTTTGTTCTTGTCATATACATATTTGTTATTTGAAATTAGTTCACCATATTTAAAATGTTGAGCCAAATGCTGACTCTGTGAAAACATTTACTGTATAGAATTATGAGTGTTTTTAGTAAGCAAAACCAAAGATGCTGGAAATAACAGCTTCAGGGAATTGATTAAAAATTCACTGAGTATAAAGGCATAATATCTTTGTACTTTTAGTCCAGATAAACTACAGTGCTCAGTTGAGTTATTGACTGAAACGTCTACCACTCACTGAAGCCAATTTTGTGTATTTGTGGAAAGCCTGAAATGGGGTGACAGCACTGAACATGTCATTTTCTCTGTTTCATTTTTGTTTTGGTAGGAGGCAAAAAAGTATTGTGGGACACATTATGGTAGTCAGTAAAAAGAGCACTAAGTAAGGTTCCAAAAGCTTTAGCATGATGTTCTAATGATGATGGAAAATGTCTTTCTATGCGATTTTGGAAAAATTGGACATGAATCATGTTGTTTCTTTTTCAATATACTTTGTTTCAGTAGTAATTCACTGCATTTTATTGTAGTGAGACAACTGCTTGCTTTTCTATTTTGTATGTGAATACAGGACTGTTGTAGGCTGACAGAGCTGACAATGACACTGAATAGACTAAAAAAATGCTGTAAAATTTATAAAGCTCTTGAGTTTAGAATTTAGGGTACAGTTCAGCAAAAAGCCTCAATACTGAAGATGATCAAGGGCAAATCTCAAATTACTTCTGAAACATGAACCCTGAAGAACTTTCTCTCAGGACTATTCTGACAGATTTTAGTCTTCAAACTTCTATTTTAGTTTAATAAGGCAAATTTTTGTTGGTTAGAAAGTGTTTTGTAATAAAAACAAATGCAGCAATTTATGATGTTGTAGGCTGCAAATTCAGGAATTATATAAGCAGCTTAATGGATTCCTCTGTTTATATAATTTACTCTTTCTTTTCCTGTTTTATGGGCTTAGTCTTTTTATAGTCTTTGGGTCTGTATCTAGTCTTCCTTACACTGATGTAAATTGGGAGTAATACACTAATATCAATGGAAAACTGATATAAAGCTTCTCAGAGGTCTGTATTGGAGCTTTTGCATTTAATTCCAGCTTCCCTTGAATCTTTATAATAGGTACTTAAAGCTTTGTTTCACATGAATTTTGTGCAAATGTATATTATATATTAAATGCTTTCAGATAGTACTGGAATATTTTGTAATAATTTTTCATCAGTTATGTAGTAACAAAATACAAAACAGTAGGGTGTTGGACCAGGAAACAAATTATCTAGCGTTCTTCTACTCTTGCACAGCTGCTACTGTGACTGCATCTGGGCATACCCAAGTTAACTTTAAATTAGCTGGCTTGGCCAAGAGTGAGGAGCGTGAGGTACTCACCAAGAACTTCCTAAGCTTCCAGGAAAGGTGTATCAGCCTTGTGCTGAGCTGAGCTTGCTGCTGTAGTTAGCTCAGTCTAACCTGACCTAAGTTTCAGGCATTTGGTTTGTGCATCACACAGATGCAAGGATATAATTTACATGGTGTTTTGTTATCTCTGTGTCTGATCTGCTGCTTCTGCGGGCTGATGTAACTCCTACTGAGGAACCCCTATGAGGAAGAGAGCTGTCAGGGAAACACAGGTATTTGTGTATAAAGAGGAGGGTAGTTCTACCTTAGACATTTTTATCCCTTCTGATTTGCAGGTGCAAGGGATGATATAGAAAGAGGAGGAGGGAACTGCTGGGATATGAAGGTAAGGACACTCAAAGGATGTCCTCCTCCATGTGCTTTCTGGGCATGGTAAATTCACTTGAGGTAGTTCAGGGGCCAGGAATGATTTCTAACTGTGCTCTCCTCATCTATGGAGGTAGTCAGAGGGAGGTTCTGAAACAGCCTTGGGGGAAGTGGCCTGTAGGCTTGGGATATGGGAACAGATAAACCTTTATTTCTGGTGATGAATAGATTACACTTTTGGTAACTTTTCCTGTTAGTCATACGGGAGCAGGAGGAGAGATAAATACCAATTCTGTCTTTGCTCCTGCTAGAAGATATTGTGAATTACTGCTTTATCTCTCCTGATTCACTCAACTGCTTCCAACTGAAATTGGGTTGGAAATGTTAAAAGTATAGCATTCCTGAAATGAAGGCATATGCTAGTGACTGTGCTTCATGTGTAAAATACTGATTTCTACAAATGCATTTATTTCTTGGGAGTGGTACAAGAGCCTCTTAAGTGAAATGTGCTGATATGAATAACAAAACAAAACAACCTTTGGCTGGCTGTGCATACCCAAAGGATACAAGGCACGCAGCTTATACTACTAAATATCTGTGAAGTTATGTTGTTGCTGGGTTCATTATTAGTAGATCTTTATCCTCTAAAATCAATGGTTCCCTTTGTGAGATTTAAATTTTCCATGCAATCACTTCCCTAGGGTAACAAAGGATGCCTGATTTAGCAGTGACATTTGTAGTGAGCCTCACCATCAGGTGATCCAGTGTGTCCATTATTAGTCTTTACTTTCTTCCCAGGGAATACTTTTCAATCTAGTTTGCCTCCTACTGTGTTTGGCTTGATTTCTTATTGAAAATGAAAACATTTTGCCCTTAGATTCATCAGAGGCTTTTAAAACCTGAATAGTGAGAAAAAACCTCATTAAGGTCAAAGGCAAGAATAAAGTGTTTGAGAAAATGGAAGCATTGGAATTTTTTGCTCTTCAGCTCATGCCAACAACTTTTCACTTCACTGTCAACAATATTGTTGTGCCTTTGCTGTTTCTCTCTTAAATTAGTCATCTGTGGCACAAGAGAGGGAGATTAGACATACATCTATATAAAACCATGAAGGTGACAGATGCAACCATGGAAGTGCCTGGGTAAGGTATTTTCAACAGGGCTAGGAGAGCTGGTGGCATCAGTAGTACTGGGCATTAATTCAAAACGTTTCTGTTAATGAAAAGCTTCTAATATAAGTAATGAGGGTCAAAATGCAGCACTGATACTGAGAGTGGGCAATTTGAAAAGGGATTGTAATTGCCTGGATGGAGGGCACCGACTGAACATGCCCAAAAAAAGCACTCAAAGTTCATTTCAAAGTGCACGAACACTGACTCATGATATATTAGCAGTTTAGCTTGGACAAAGGACATGCTTTTAACTTGAACCTCCTGGGTTTTCGCACTTACTGCTTTGGGTTCTCACTGTGGAACAATCCTGGGCTGTGGAGACTAGTGATAAAACTAAACTGCCAGGCCTAAATTCCTGTGTGCAGGAGCACTCCTAAGTGTGCTCCAGCTGCTAATGGGCTTTCAGCCAGTGGGGACAGACTACAGTAAGCTTGAAACAGTGCTTTCCCTCCCTCCCTGAAGTGTACCTTGTGTGGAAGTGTGCTTCTCAGCACCAAGTGTTTTGCTCTAGAGATGCACTCCTGTTGCACTGTGCTAGCTGATGATGCAGATATATCTGTAAGGCATTATTAGCAATAGGTCTCCTCTTGTCTGACCAGCTTCTTGAAAGTGGCTCTGCTGGTCAAGAGCAGAGATATAGAACACACGAATCACCCTCTGCAATAAGTGGGTGCTCCAGATAAGCTGAATCAACCCTAGGGGTCTTCTGTGGTTTTTTTTCACATAGCCTGTAAAGGAAGGCTGACTTTTAGACATCTGCTCACATCTAACTACTAGAGTTAAATGAAAAGAATACCATGTAAAATGAGGAAGAATATATTCTGTAAGAGAGCCAAAATTACATGAGAATAATGTAAAACCAACCATAAAAAGATGACTCAGAAGCTTTTATTCTCAGGACAGTTATTTTAAAAGCATGTGGTATAATATTAACTAACAAGTATTTTTACCAGTAATATTAAACCAAGATGTTAAAAGAAGACAGTCTGTATTTGGCTGTGGAAAATAATGATGAAAAAGAAACCCCAAAATGTTTGCATAAGTGATACGTGATTCAACAGCTCATTAGGAAGTTATGATTATGGGATGGTTTTGTTTCAAATCCTAAACAATTTGCATGTTTTGCAGAAGGGAAAAGCTGGTAATTAGATATAGTTTATTTGAAGCCATACATGATGTAATGAAGCTCTTCACTAGAAAATGGCTGTGCCACTTGGCTCAAGCCTTTCAGTGTCAGTTGGCCACCAGAGCTGACTGTGTGCCTGCACCATGAGTGCCTGTGTGTTGTCTTACAGTAAAATAGAGAGGGAATAATTTCACAAAGGCTATCTTCAAAATTCTTACTTGCTTGTTTATTTTTAGCAGATATTTTGTTTCAGTGATCAATTTAGCTTATTTGAATAGATATTCAAAAATACATTTAATTTAATCTCTTTTGAAAATTTTTGGTAGGTAGGACTATTGATGGAGTCTGGGTCACATACAATTCTGATATTAGACTTTGTCTTTTCTTGGTTAGCTTGAAAATACCATTTCATAATGTGTTGCTTTTAACATTTTTAATGAATCTTCTTATTTTACATGAAGCGGCTTTAATACTAGAAATGCTGAAAAGAATAGGTTCTTTAGTAAGGCATTTGCAGAGCTTTTAAAAATGTTTCCTAAGATTTTTTTAAAGGTGTCTAGCTTGGTTTTCTTGTGTTACACCAGCAAAGATCATCTCTTTTTCAATTCTCAGTCATTTTGATGGGGAATTCGACCTTATAGTTTTAGGTTATCTCTCATTTTCTAATGACAACTCGAAGACTGATTCTACTTTCCAACATTGTAAGGACTTAAAGAACAGTTGCCTTTCTCAAACACTGTCAAGGCCACAGAAGAAACTTGCCATAAAGTAAGGCACCACAGAGGGAACTTGCAATTAGCACAGAAGGGAGGAATTTGTCACAAGAAGGTGCTAATTCCAGGCCTCGTGAGACAAGATGGTGGTTAGCATATCCTGGTTAATGCATCCAAAGAGAAATTCCCTCTGTGGCAAAGGAAGCAACTGGTCATATGCCTTAGCTTCCTGTCAAATTACGGGAATGGCATCTGCTACCACCCTGTGGGTATGCAGAACTTGGACAGTGTATAGGTGGTACCCCAGAAGAATGACTGAGACTCCCACCACCGAGAAGCCCAGGGTGAAGAAAGACAGTGGGATGTCACTGGATCAATGGGTGGTGACTATCTTCTGCTTGACTTTCCTTTCTCTTCCCCTTTCCCCTGCTTTTCTATTTCTTTCTATCTCTCTCTCTCTCTCTACCTCACATTTACTGTTTAATAAAATCTGTATTATTAACTTTGGCATATGGTCTTGTTTGCACCTTAATTTGGGCAGAGGCATCTCTCACTAGTCAGATCATAACAAGCATGGGTTAAGCAAACACAAAAAAGACCTTACAATCTTTCTTTGTGTTGTCTAGAAATCCCCTTAGAAAAACTTATCTTTTTGATTCCTTGGTTACCACCTGAAGAAACAACAATGTTCTCTACTGCACTTTCAGCTGCTTATGAATATTACTGCTTGAGACATGAGCTACTCTGCTGGGACAGTATGTTTACAGCTGATGGGTCTTTTTACTCACTAAACAGGAAAATTGTATAGGAGTAAAATTCAGTAGATATGGTCTTTGCTCTGTTTTGCTTGGAGCACTAAATCTTGCTTCCTCTAGTTGTATTTAGTGATGTGTTTGCTAACTGGCATGTCCCATGATCAACTAATTTTTGTTTTAGACTCACTTGCCTTTTTCCATCCCTCTTCAGAGTAGCTAAGCCATCAATGCTGTTAAATTGCTGGGCTCTTAAAGCTGCTACCCACTCCAAACTGATCTGGCCATTTTGGATCACTGTAAATCATTTGTGACTACTCCAAGTTTACTGGGCGCTGGTTTTGTGTTGGTATTTAGTTATGCAGTTAGCTCTGGTAATCCCACTGAGTTGATCTAGGAAAGTGAACCTTTTCAGGAAAACAAGAAGATTAATCCAAATGTGCAGGCTTTATTGTTTCAAAACTGTTCATAATGTTGGTTTAAATTTACCCAGAAAACTAAATTCATCTTGCATCTAGACTAGGAAAAAAAAGTGACACAGTAGAAGCAGAACGGGAAAGTGGACTGATGGTGAGGACTTGATATCTACACTATATATTTCAGCAGATTTTTCTTTGGTCTAGTCCTAGACTGATACATGGACTGAATGTCCCTTAGTCACTGGAAGGCATCAGGTGATGTCCTGGAGAATGTCTTTGAATGGCTGTGTTTCTCAGTGTTTCTCTTTGCTGTAATACTTTCTCACACATTCTTCTGTAAACATGGCCATGGTTTCTTAACAACTATCTATGTTTTGTTAATTGTCTGTGTTGTTATCATTCTATTACACTGGATGGAGAAATATGATAGACAGATGCTTTGACCAATGGAATTGAGAGGTGATGATTTCTACCTCCAATCCACGGTGATTTGTAAAAACATATAAATAAAGGCAGAGGGTTCTGCCCTCTCTCTCTCCTTTTGCCCTCTCCATCTGCTGTCTCTGTGTGGTCTTTTATTTGGCTGTCCTTTGGGCTCCTCGGCCTAGCTGGCCTGCTGACCGGTGCTACAAAGGACATCACAGTAAGCAGGGATACTTGGAAAATGTGCTTCAAAAACACTTTTGAACCAAACTAGGTGCACCCTGTGACTTGGAAGGCTGTTAGAAGAAGATCCAGTAATTGTAGATGAAGGCATTCAGGATGTCAATGCCAAGACAAAATATTTTCTGTTCTGGATTGCACCTAAGCTTGTCTTCAAGAAGACCACATTAAGAAGAGTGTAAGAATGTTTTGGGATTATTTTTTTCTTGTTTCTCCTATTGAGTTTTCTGCTTTGTTTAGACAAGTATTTGCTGAAGATTGGCTGGTGATGTGCTTTCCTATTATGCAAATGTCCTAACCATAAAGAAACAGCCATTCTTACTGCCTGCTCTCTGTGACTGTCGAGTATGAAGTATTAAAGTTCAAACGAGAGCAGTAGCAGTAGCAGTTAGATAATAATTTCTGTGAATTCTGTTGTCTTTCAAGTCTTTGACACAAAAAAAAATGGAATTTTCCTGAGGGTTTACAGTCAGGAGCTGATCAGCATTGTGTGATATACTTAATGAAAAACAGGGAATAGACCAACTCTCTACTCCAAGTAGGGTTCCTGCCTGTGCAGTGTGCTGTGGGTCCAAGTTCCTCCTCTAAGAGGAAGAGGTATTGCACACACGTCTGAGATATTTCTGCTTCTTCTGGAAGGCTTCTTTTTGTTCCTAGAAGGGAGTCTGAGTTTTGCTGCAGAAGATAATGAATGAAATGGATACTTGAAAATTCTACTTGAAAATTAAGTAAGCAAAGATGATACATATTTATTTAATTGTAAAAAAACTCTCAGGTTAATGAAATGTGTTACTACTCCCCTGAATTTCTCATATTGAATTTATAGGTAAGAGGAAATCCTGTAATAGCATTGTTACTTGAAATAAACTTCACTGATGAGACCAGACTAGTAAGAGAGAAAAGGATTACCTAGTCCAAGCAATGTATTTCCAATATCTCGATCCATTTAAATTTTTTAAACTTAATATTATTTAAAAACTGAATTTTTGAAAATATCCTCAAACTATAACTCTTCTCCTGTTAATGACAAAAAGTAAAGATATTAAAATGCATAATTTTCTATTGGAAAAAATAAAATGATCTTACAGAGAAAATAAAATTATGAGAAGACATGAATAGTTTGTGTAGGTTATATAAAAGTGTACACAGTGGTGTCTTCATAAAATTGTCTTCTCTCTAGAGGTTTTTTTTCTGACAATAAGAAACCTTGTTTACTGACTTTTTGGGAGAGTAGCAAATAATACTTTGCTATCACAGGAGGAAATGCTTCTCTGCTCAGCTTCTCAGGATAAGGTGATTTGGTACTGGCTTTATTAATGCAAGGCAACATCACAGTAATTTTACATTATTGTTGAGTGCTGCTGGAAGCCAAAAGGGAGTATGGTATCTGGAAACACAATAAAAGGTAGAAGAAAGAATGTGAAGAAAAGAATGTCGCACTTGAGGGAGTTCACATTTGTATCTGGTTTTACAGGGCTGTGAAATTATACTCTTTACTGAATATCATTTTGATTGTGACTGCACTATTGCTGTTACCACAAAAGTTTATTTTAATGCTTTATGGAAACTGGCATTGAACTTTTCAAAGTTTTAAGTGCTTTTTGCTCTAGGCTATCAAAATGCCTCCCCTAAAAACAGAACAAGAAGGGCCAGGAGAAAGGAAACAAATGAGGCTTTAGTAATGCTGAAAGTGCTTGGTATTAGAAGACAAAACTTGGATTTCAGGAAGCAGCTCCTGCAATGAACAGATTGTCTCATTTAAAGAACAGCAGGTGTGTCATGGAGAACTTCTCAAACTGTTATGATTTTGCCAATTTCTTACCATTATTTTTGTTGTCTTTCCTTATCTTATTGCCAGCCTTATTTGCATAAGAGCTAAGCATATTGTTTAGGTTTCAGTTAAGTTTATATTTCCCTCAAGAAGCAGTATTACTTTAAGTAACAGTAATTGTTCCCTGTAGCAGAGCGTTAGGCCACCTGATAGCAGCAAGACTGATAAGAAAAATACTGCAACTCAGGTTATAAGCAACCTGTGATGAGTTACTGCTAGTTTTGTAGCCTCAGGATCCCACTCTTGGTCGGTCTTGCTGGCAGCAGTGGTCAGTCAAGCTGCCAATAAAAACCCCCACTATCTCCTTCTGTTAAATGCAGTGAGATTAAGGTGAAAAATCAATTTCTCCTGTCTGAATTAGATCCTGTATATGTGTGGATATCATGGACTGCTGGGTTAAAATGCCAGGTGCTTTTTGGAAGAGAGAAAACATTGGGCTTTGTGGGGCAAATCAGAAAATAAGTTTCCATAAATAAAGGTATAATTTTCATCTAGGCAGATGCAGGTGCCTGGGTTTTATTCTGACTTCTAGAGAAAGAAATGAACAGAAAGAAGGATGTCAGTGTGGTGGGGTTGTGCCTGAAAGGACTTTTATATATCTCCTATCCAAGGCCTGGATTCAATGCTTCTTGGTGTCCACAGCTTCTGGTGAATTCTGCAAGCTGTAATCATGTTTTCTTTGAACAAGCTGTGGCTATATTGGAGTGTGGATCAGCAGCAGTGAACCTTCTATTAGCCCTGCTCGCCCTGCCTTGGTGTCGTCCTCACGTGGCACAGGCTGAACAACCTGGTTATCTCTGGAGGAAGCCTGGCTCCAGGCTGTGCTCTGAGACAGCCCCTCTGGGCACCAGTTGGGATGTGGGTCCCAGGGGCTCCTGGAGCCTGAAGAGGGTACGTGGTAGGAGAGGTTTATCCTGCAGCTCTGCTCCTGAAAGTGGACATGGTCTTGGGGCACTGCAGGGTGGCCTCAGGTGAAGCTGCATGGCTGTGAGAGGTGAACTGTCTGGGTCTGGGGGTGCCCTGGTGCTCCCTGGCTGTCTCACTTTTTGCTGGGAGAGTGAAGGCAAGTTCTGTCTGCAGCACTGTGGCCCTGGGAAGCTAGCAGGCTCCATACAACCATGGCAGCACTTCAGAGTGACAAGAGCAGGTCTCTGGTGTCTGGAGATTGGTGGTTGGTAGGTGGTCCTTGGTGCTGTTAGCCTCCTTCACCAGTTTGGTGAAGAAATATACCTGGTAAATAATTTATTGTTTACTTTCCTTCTAGTTTGCATTCTTCCTTTTCAGGGTCCAGGCTTCTCTGGATTTTTGCCTTTTTTCTTTTTTGATTGGTTTCCTTTTTTTGGTACCTCTTTGTTGCCTGGATTCAAAATATTCATTGCTATTCTTTCTTTTTGTAAGTTCTCTTCCCCTCCTAAGAAATCACCAGAGCTCCCCTTTTTTGTCCTTCTCCCTTCCTCTGTCTTTTTGAAACTTTTTAAAAAATTTGTGAAGTTCACTGGCATGGGAAATTTTCTTAAAAACCTCAAACCTTGCTGCATGGGAAATCCATGCATCTCCTTTGCTGTGCCTGCCCCTCAGGGGTTAAGCAGTCCAGAGAACTAAATCCCTTTTGATGTCTGCTCGTTGTCAGTTCTTATTTGGTGCACAGTTTGTTCAGAGGAATTTAGATGGGAAAAGCCAGTGAACAAATGGATCACAACTGTGTTTGAAGGAAAAGTTGGATTAATCTAGAAGGGAATGTTTGCCGAAAGTTGCCCTTGAGGTGGTGGTGGGTTTACCATTGTGTGCTCTGTGATTTTGCTGTGCTGACTGTGTTCATAATAGCATGCAGACAGCTGGGGAGAGGCACTTAGCCAGCACAAAGGAGCTGTGGAAGCGATAAGCAGTGGTTCATACTGAACACTGGCAGACAGCCTTGGCTAAGATGCAGAGTGTTTCCATGATCCATCCAGCTGTGGGCAAGCCCAGTACTCACTAGCCAGTATCTATAAAAAACAAAAGCATTTATGCTATTTCACTCCTGTAATATCCTGTGACTACCTCTGTCGCAGGGCATGTGTTTATTCACATGCCAGTGCAGCTGGCAGCAATTTCCATATCTTTATGTTCACTCTGTTTTTTGAAGAGCTTGCTGGAAGTGTTGGAAGATCCTGGCTCATGCCACTGTTCATTTGCTAAAATTTGTAACTGGATGTTTTGGGTTTTTTTCAAGGAAGTACCATAACATTATGTGTAAGGATTATTTTGAGAGTGGGTTCTCTTCACTACCTGTTAGTGATTCTGCTCTACTCCAGGAAATGTTTCTGTTGCTAACAGGGTACCAGCAGCAGCAGAGATGGAGACCCTTTGATGTTACCTTCTGGATGAGGGACAGTCAGAGATGATAGACTGCTGCTAGAACTTTGATTTGTAAACGGTGCCTCAAAGGCTAGCAATTTGTTACCAAACCTGGGTGTTTTGTGTAAGCTGCTTCAAAGAAGAAAATTTTAGGTTAATAATTCTGTTTGTTTTCAGCATTTTCTTTTGCTCAGTATGTTTGAGAAATCAATCCTTGAAAAGCTGTAGTCCTCAGCAAAGTACACATATTGGATAAACCTCCAGAAAGTGTTCTCACAGAATTTAACTCTCTCCATTTTAAGAGTGAAAGGACCTGGCTAAGGACAGGGTATATGTTTGCCTAATTCTTTCTGAAGTCTTGTCTTGTCTTCATTGTCCTGTATTTCTGGGTTTATTTCAATGTGGGAGTAGAGTACTAGGGGTGCATAAGGCAAAATTTTCTCTCTGACCTCCAGTCAATAAAGCTTTCTTACCATGTTTTATTAAGTATTGAACTTTCTACCACTTAAATGTTTCTGAAAATTGTTATTTCACCATTAATCCATTCTGTAATACAAACTTGTTCTAAATCCTGTGCTGGGACTTGTGGACTAGGGCTCACCTCACTTTTGCAAACTCTTACACCACAGTATAATGTACTTCCAAAGGTGGCAAAGACAAAAAACCCTGTGAATGCAAATAGGTTACGTGGACTTAAATTTATACCTTAATGTAACATTAGGAGGACCCTGAACAACAGATATGATGATCTAGAAGATCATATCAAAGAATCAGAGAATGGTTTAGGTTGGAAGGGAACTTAAAGGCCACCAGGTTTCAACCACCCAGGCATGGGCAAGGACATTTTACACTAGACCAGGTTGCTCAGAGCCATATCCACTCTGGCCTTGAAGTCGTCCAGGGATGGGATATCAACAGTCCTAATCATATAAGAAGAAAAAGTATATAGCCTAAAAAACTACGTAGTTTTTCTATGGACACCAAATATCGTATAACTGCCCATCCCTTAAAAATAATTGGATTTCCATGTTCACATATTTGCTCTAAAAATAAAACGGCTTTTAGATTTTTTTCTCTTTTGAAAGATCTGTGTGCATAGTTAAAAGAGGTTTTTTGCTTTCATCAGTGTTGTGTTTTACGTTTACTTTGATATAGTTTAACTGTCACTTTCTTCCTTTCCTATAAATAGGGATATTTACATGAATATATGTTTCACGCACTTTCAAGCAGCATTTTCACATTCTTAATGATAACAAGATGGCAAGCTGTGATATGTGTGTTCTTCTAGAGGCACAAAGAGTTTATAATGAGTCATTATTATAATTTGTGTGTGTGTCTTTGATGCTATTGTAGCTTTCCAGGCAGATGTCCCACCTGCTGTGTGTTCCTAGTTTCAGTCTAATGAACTGCTGAAGTTACTGGACACTCATCAGTAGCTCTGGCATCCCACAATGTATTAGTAATAAGTTTTCTTCAAGATGAAGAGGCTTTAAGTATGGCACACAATCAGTAGCCCATAATGGAAGAAACAAATCAGAAAACCACTGTTCCATGAGCACGGAATTGAAAGAGCTGCATAAGTAAAATGACAGACTATCCATTCCATTCTGGAAAGCATGAATAGGATTTTTGATCTAGCTTAATTTCCTTCAAGCTCTTCAGCTGTGGCTAAACCATTTAAAATAAAAATAGATGTGTTATGGAGCACCAGACTCATCACTGTTTATTATTTTGAAAAAGCATGGGTCCTCCTGTACCTCTTTGCTAATGTCAAAAAATGAGTGGAATCCTCATCTCCATTTCAGCAGTGCAGAAGTGGTCTAATTCCGCTGGCTGCAGTGACTTTGCTTCACATTTATGGCAGAAAATGGAAGGAAACATCTGGACCAGTGATTTTTAACAGAGCAAATAACAGAGTGTGTGTTGTCTGACATATCACTGAGCTTTAGATTTTTAAATTATTTGATGTAACTTAAATAAACCTCCAGCAGATAAAATGTTAATTGAAAAGTTGTATTTTACTGATCAATGTCATGCAGTGCTGTTGTCATATGAGCCTCCCGGGCATCCTATCCTCTTTGTACTGACTGCTAGCTATTTTACCTTTGAAGAGAATGCATCCTTGAATGATTGTATGCACTTCAGTTAAACCCAGTAAATCTTAGAGAACTTGCCCATTTCAAGGGGTTTAAAAACAACCAAAAACCCCCAACCCACAAAAATCTGCAAGTCCCAGTTCTTTGGAAGAGAACTTTCAGTTCTCCCAGTGAGCTGACTGAGGAAGGTTTGGACCAAAGGCAATGCTTCAGTGCTGGATATTGTCTACCTCAACTCTTGGTGGGCACTGTATTGCTGTACAAATAGCTGTGCTCACTTCAGGGAGCCGGCTTAGGGAGCATGGCCCCAGTCAGCTCCACTGCCATTGCAAGGATCTCACCTTTTATTAGGTAAATGACAAGCTCCTTGGGGAACATGCAGATCTGTGCTGGACATACTGAAGAGCTGGAGAAGATGCTAATTATGAACAGAAAATACAGTCCCCCTTCTTCTTCCTGATTCTTTGTTTTCTTATACTGTTATCCTTAGTAGCAATCAAAAGGATGGATGAAACTGTGAGTCACCATCCTTTGGAAAAACTTTATGAGCCTCCAGATTACTTACACCCTTTTTTCAGTACTTCTAACCATTTTGCAGTATAACATGTACAGAGCAGAAGAGGTCATATAAGCTTCTGTTACAGTACACCGGTGTTTTCAGCTAAGGCCTCTGCCTTTTTATTTTTTGCTGTGTTCTTTGAAGTGCAAGACCATAGATAGCTATAAGAAGTGTTTTTGAACACTCATATTCTAAAGAGCTGATCAAGTGGCCAGGCTATTATTCAATGTTTTTGGAAACTACTTTGTCTTTACCGTGGTGCTTGGGGAATTACAAGGTATCATTTGTTAAATGCTGTTGGTTTCCAGGTTTTCCTTGTTATGAAGGTATCTGCATGAGAGAGCAGAGAGATTATGGTACCCCAGTGTGACCAGTCAAAGCCGAGGAAGAATGTATGATCAGCATCAAAATGTTTTGCGAACAAGTAGCTTAATAGTCTCACATAGCCCAAGAACAGATGTAACAAATAAATAGGGTACGAGAGCTGAAGAAGACAAACAGGAAAAAAAAACTATTACCTGTCTCAGAGTGCTGATTTATTTGGGGCAATAATTTTGTGGCAGTCCTAGCTTAGGTGGCAGTCACTGGAATAAACACTTAATTTGTAAGCAGGATTCTGTTTTAAAGGAAAATAATTTTTTGAAGGCTTGAACAGGTATTTATTTGTTTTCATGCCAATGTGCTAGATGAAAGATAAGGTAAGTGACACACTGGTTAATGCTGAAGGAAAATAAACATGACAACTCAATAAACATTTGCAAAACTCACAGCAGGAATACATATCATTCAGCTACAGAGTTGAATATTGTTGAGGTAACAGTTGTTTCTGCCTGTACTGACATATTTCAGACCCAATTTTGGTCCTGATGAGTTGTATTTAAGAGCATGAAGGTATGGTCTGAAGTGATGTCTTGTATTGTCGGTGGAAAGAATTCCAGGGAAGAGCCAGAAGGTTTTAGATCAACGTTTTACTTTACAGAGTTCACTTCAGTGGCACCACTTAGCCGAACAAGCTCTCAATTCATGTCTGCAAGTACACAAGACTAAATCTGTCTGTTCTCTACACTTGTTTCAGCAGACAGAGAGCCTGAACAGGACTTCCTACCAAGTGACACTCTGAAGTATCAGCTGTTTGAGCATCCCATTTTCAAGTGAGTAATTCCTTTTGATCCTTTTGATCATAAGGTCAGCTGTAAAGTGCTCAAAGTGCAGTCAGTACTTTCAGAGCGTTCTGAATGCTGGAGATACCAAATAGGTTCCTGTGAATCATGTAGCAGGGGTTTTGTTGTATCTGTCTTTACGATTAGTCTGCCCAAGGTCCCAAGGTTTTCACTGTGGATGCAACTTTTGCACAATGTCCTAAACGAGACTGTCTGGGACTAAAAAAAGCCAACTTCTTTTGAAATTAATTTTTACTATTTAAGTGCTGACAGTACTAGTGTCAAGTTACAGCATCACTTATTAACCGTGATTGAATAGTATCCATCACATTCAAATAGTAATGTGTTGTGTCCTCCTCTCCTCAATGAAGCTTGACAATTCCTATGAATTGGTATAATAATATTTTTATTCTGTCATTAATATTTGATAGTGTAAGTGAGAAATGAACAGTTTATGGACTGTCCATTATTTCTCTAGAGCTTATACTGGAGTCTTTAAATTGTTCACCTGAGACAGAAGAGTTTGTGCACTCAGGGGGATCATACTAAATAGATGAAAAGCGTTATTGAACACATTTGCATTGTCCTTTTCCTAGGGTGAGTGAAATGCAAAAGCTCTACTGGTCTTGTAAACAGAAATCCCCTGGGATGAATAATCAGACCTCAGGAGTTTATGGTTCCTTTTATTGCCTGTGTCAACCTAGCAGTGTCATATTATTTGCTTTACATCTAAAATGTATAATTCAAAATAGATTTTTTTAATTAAAGAGTAGCACTATTGCAGTAAACTGGCAAGGCATCTTGCCACTCTGCTTCTACTTGGGTTTTTTTTAATGTAGGTGGTTGTTGAAACAACAACCACCTACATTAAAAACAACCCAAGTGTTGTTGAAACTTTCAAAGAGTGAAAACAGGACTGTAACTAGTTTCTCTAAATACTTCTTATGCTGTATTAGAACCAGTCCTACTCTCTGTGCTAAATTTTAGACTAATACTTGTATAATGAGACCATCTACAACAGATATGATTCTGTATTGGTATCTATACTGTGCCTTACTGTGCTGTCATATTATTCAATAGGAGAAAGAAATGGGAGGAGTTTTGTAAATATTTGACAGTTGCACAGAAAAAAAAAAATATTAAAGGGCCAGACTATGAACTAGGTCTTTGAGTTCACTAGCTCTGAACCAGCTTACTTACCTGAAAATAGTTTTTGGGGAACAAAACTGTTCCATTTCTTAACTTCCTATTTTCCACAGAGATCATGAATCACGTCTTAATTCTTCCAGCCCTCATGGGTTAGGTATAACTTTTTTATTCTGCTTGCAGTGTTGCCTTGTGTGTTCAAGTAAATGCAAGATAGTTCTTGTGTCTGGGGTATGGACTTGCTCTTAGAGAGGTGTCTGTTCCCTGCCTGGCCCAGGACACTGAGGTGCTCTCTCACTTGGCAGAACTTCTTGCCACTGCTATGATCATGTCAGTTCACTGTAGGGAACAGATAATTTGATATTTTTATACTTTAGGTTTATTTGCTTTGGGTTTAGAAAAAGAAAATAGTGATGATTGTTTAAACAGGTTAAAATACAAAGGACTTAGGTAAATATGGAAAAAAACCTCTTCTAAACAGAAAGTATACATCCACATATTTATTGTTTCTAGGTACATTGCAGAAAGGATGGCTCTGGAATTTCCCCAAAGATCTTATAAACAAACAAAATTCTGAAAAGAAAAAATAAAACCTGAAGAACTAAATCCCCAGCAGAAATCAGTAAAACACATTATTCAGAGATAGAATTTTTTTCCTAGCTTTTGAAAAAAATTCTGCATATATATAAGTATGTAAGTTTTATAAAATTTCAGCATTTCTTTCAATTAGGGTCAAAGTAAATACTGAACAGAATGCTTCTGTTGTGTGAATTACTCTATGGCCTTTGATCAGCATTTCCTCTTAACTCTGGCTGTATTTTACAGTAAAACATGCCAGGGACTTGTATAAGTGGGGATAAGTTTTGGTTTTCCAAAAGAGATGATACTGATAGCACTCTCTGTAGCCTTTCCCCTCATATCTGCTCAGGGGAAAACAGTGAAGGCTCCAAGATGCCCAGAGGGCATCTGTGTCCTGCTAGACCACATGTTTTGATAAGTAATCACAGTACTGTTTGCACTTCAATTAGATTAACAGCTGAACTTGCAAATCATATCTCTGGAAGGTATTTTTTGATAACTAACTAATTGGCATTTGTCTGAAGTAGATTGCTTGATATTGGTCAATGGTAAATTGTGATCATGTTAATTTAATTGCAGTTTTGCCAATTGTATAATTAACGCTGCTATCAAAGCAGTCAATCAGTTCATTGGAAAAAAAAGCAGCACTGTGATATTAAGTTCCCAGTTGCCATGACACAGAATGTGATTCTGAATAATAATAACAATAATAATTTTGGCTCTGCTCACTGTGAGCAAAAACCATTGTTTTCAGTGGAAATAGGGGTAATGGGATGCAGTGGTGTTCTGCATTATTACAAATAATGCAAGCAAATTGCCACAGAAAGACTTCTTAAGTTTCTGTCACTCTAAGAAAGTAATTTATCTTCCTAGCTGTCTGGGAAAAGATGTGACCAGGAGCTGTGTTTTGAGATTTATTATGATTGACAGAAATACGGCTGTGGACATTGCCTGGAAATGACAGGGTTTTGCTACATAACACAGAGATCAGATCATAGAATCACAGAATCACAGAATAGCTAAGGTTGGAAGGGACTTCTTGGAGGTCATGTTGCCCAACCTTCCTGCTCAAGCAGCGTTCCCTAGACTACATTACTCAGGATCACTGAGTCAGGACTCAGGAAAATAATCTCTTTATTAACCCTATTCTGTATTTATATATTCTGTTCTCATTTTTGGGAATCATTTGCAGGGGCTAATGCCGTGGACTCTGTCCTACATGTGCCATGTTTTCTTTAGATGTCTTCCTCAGGCATAAAGTGGCTCTCTTCTTTCCTCTTATCCTCAGCACATGCTAATGCTTGCCTCCATTACCTGAGCTGTGCTGGGCTTCATGTCCAAAGACGGAAGTTTGAGCGGAAGATTCTAGAGTGGTATGAAAGACCATAAAGTCTTGACCATAGAGTCAACTATTGCCAGGTACTTTTGAAAGTCAGTTTCAGAGCCAGCTACTCTAAGAGGTCATTCTCTGCAAACCTGTTTGAAGTAGGTTTCTAATAACTCTGGGTGGAAAATATTAGTAGATATTCCAGATTTTCTCCTATTTTCTAAATGCTCTCAAAGTACGTAAGATTTGTAGCTGCAACTTGCATTTCAGCTATATTTCATAAGGAAGTTTTGTGAGGAAAGGCTAGCACTTACAAACTAGGAAAGGCTTTTCTTCCTTTTTTTTTTTTTTTTTTTTTGGTGGGGTTTTTTTTACTGATTAAAACAGCTAAGCTGGTTTAATATGGCAAGAGATGAAAAATATTCATGCAAAAATCTCATATTTGAAATTTAAATGTACAAAAGTAAGCGATATAATTTTCTCCATTATTCTGTGACATGAATTCATTTGCAGAAGTTATTGAAGAAGATTTTTACCCTTACAAATTGAAAAGGTAGTAATTCCTATTTGAAATACTAAATGGAAGTCTGAGCAGATAACAATGATTTGAATGGAAACTGACTCTGGGAAACATTATCATCTAGCTAAAACAGGTAACACATAGAAACTGGATGTTCATTGATGAGAGTCCTGATATATGAAGAATAAGGGCATACCAATGTGTTAGAGGAGAATGAAAGTGTATTTTTACTGGTATGGGTTCTTATCAGTTATCTTTTATCCCAGTATAAGGCTCAGAAGAATTTGAAAATTTCTGTTTCCTGTAAGAGAAAATTAGAGAAACTGCATTTCTTAGCAAGAAGCATTCATGTCGATCTCCTTCCTAAATCAATTCTTAATTCACACAAAAGAAATGGAAAGCAAGCTGTTTCTTAGTGTTTTGACACAAATGGTTACAGTTAAGAACATTTTCAGTCAAGAGTAAGCTGGAGGTTAATAAATCAGCACAGATTTGACATGTAGTAGCTTTGTAATTGCAAGCAGCAAGACTTAAATAAGCAGATTTCTCTTCTAGAAAGATTTTTACATTAACTGATTTTCACATTCCCTTTATCTCACTCCATTCCAAACAATTAGATGTTAATTTAGTTTCCCTTTAGATTGTCTCTCAAATGCCTGCTGTGCACTTGTACAGAGCACACTGTTTTCTGTGGTCTATTGTCATGCTTTTTATGTATTTCTCTGTCTGTAAGCTGGTAAATGTCTATGGGAATTTCTACCAGTAGGAAATTTCCCAGCTCACATGTTTTGCAGTCAACAATTGAGCATGAGGGTTTATAATTCTTTTATTGTCTATTTTTTAGGTAATTGTAGCTCTTTCTTTGTCCCAATTGATAAATTTTAGTCTATGAAGTTTGCCAATAACAAGTGTCAAAACATTGTGTTTTAATTTTCGTGGCTTTTGCTTAGCTCTTGTGCTAAGAAAAAAATTAAGATATTTGATCTGTTCATTACTTTTCATGCTTTCTTCTTTTACTCTGTGTTCCAGAATTTTTGGCATTTTTCTTGCAAATAAATTATTTCTCCATATTTCAAAAAATCAGAGAATCCCCTCCTTTTTCATGTTTTTGCTTCTGCTGTGTACTTTTGAAGCTGGATAGTTAGAGAGAAGCAGCAGTTCCAGAGTAGGGTGCCCAGATAATAGGCTTTATTAGAACTGCAGATAATGTTAGAGAAAGTCAAGCTGAATGTGCATACAGCACACATGATACCAATTCAAAGAAGCAATAAAATGGAAATTAAGATTCATATCTCCAAAATTCCTAATCTCTCTCTCCCTAATCATGTGCTTCACCATTCCTATCATTACAGCTACTGCAGCCTAGAAACCGCATGCTGCACTTTAGATGACTGAATTTCACATTGTGGGAAAAGGAGTTTGAAATATTCAGGGTAAGCTAAAACATTTCCTGTGGCTGAGAAAACCTTT
>VYZT01064403.1:0-18985 GCA_013400735.1 Pomatostomus ruficeps
GCCTCCATCTCTCAGGCATCAGCCCCTCAGACTGTAGGACTGATGTTTGGGGGCAACCTTCATCATTACCCCGCATTACTGATGGGCTAAAATGCCTGCTCAGCTCCCTCAGTGGAGACAAGCTGGACACCATAAGGATATTGCAGGTAATGTCACTCAAAGGTCCATACTAGACCTCTAGACACTGCATAAACTTGATGAGTAGGAGGAACTAACTGTGAAATTACCTCCCCATGAATATTTGGGGGAGTTTCCCCAAAATGCAGCTTTCATCTTACTCAAGAACTTCATGTAACCTCAAAAATATTTGCATAGAATCTCATGTAACCTCAAGCTTGTATACACAAATGGAAACAGATAATGTTTCAGTTTTACTCATAAAAACATATGATTTCTAAGAAGCAACAGTTATCATATATTTTCTGAAAATCGGGAATTCTAATGCAAAAGCAGGTCTGTCTAAAGACAGAATTTTCTCTCTAGCAAACAGGCTAAATAAAACAGGCAGGCACCTGGGAACATGAAGGATTAGGAAGAATAGGTCTCTCATTTCTAAATCAGCAGCACTGCTTGCGTTCTGCTTTAGGTAAACAACAGGAGCAGCAGTCATAATCTCTCTCTGTGGAGGAAAATGTAAAACTCTAAGCTATTTTTTGAAGAAAAGAACTGTAAAAATATTCTAAAAAAGGGTAAGTGTTTTAAGGTGGGAGAAAGCTTGGGTTTCGGTGTTTTTTCCACATACCTGCTTCATGAAGCTCAGGGAAAGAGTGAAGAATATTCTTGAGACTGGTCTGGCTTCCTGGATCTTAGGAGTTTAGGTAGACCTGATCCAGTCCATATTCAGATGTGAAACAATCACACCCTGCAGTCGTCCCTTTGAACACACACATGACCTTCTTTCTCCCACTGTTAGTCATTGATAAGAAAATAGGAAATAAGTAAGCCCATATTGCAATGCCAGGCATCTCTGCTTGGGAAATTGCAGCTGTTGTATATTCTTTCTTCTCCATGGTGCATACCAATTTGTGGGGTATGGCTGGAAAGGAAGTCTCCAAAGCCAATTATGCAGCAGGATATACAGAGCTGACCAACAAAGGGTGCTACTGCTGGAAGAGTTCTGTCAGTTTTTCAAGGTAACTTTCACATGCCAGGAACATTTCTAAATACACTTGGGACAGCGACAGAAGTAGCCTTCAATATGCACTTAAGAAAGTGTACACACAAACACACACATATGTATTTGTACACACATCTGTGTGTGTGTACCATCCATGCTCTTTCTATAATGCACACAGAACAGCCTATATTTTTCCTTTGTATGCACAATGAGTCTTATGTTCTGCTGAGTCAGACATTCCTGTAGATTTTTGAAAATGCCAAAGAACCCTGCCAGTCAGATCTCCTCACCCACAATGAAACTAGAGTATCAGCCAAGGTTAAAACAGTTAGTTTAAAATATACATGAATATATTGCAATCACACAGAATTTGTCATTAAATAAACAGAACGCATGTTTTTATCTAGGTATCTATGGCATACAGGCATGCACACACCATTTACACAGCAGTAAGAAATAGCAACCATATTAATTATGTTGTCTTATTAATTATTATTGTCTTCCTGGCAATGGTAAAAGACAACCTGTTATTCTTCCTCCTCTGTTTCTGGCTCTCTGTGTTAATAACTATAAGGCATTTCTGAGACATGTCTGGACCCTAGAGGGAAAGAACAATTATTGAAACAAGGGAATGCATGTTGTTGAGAGTATCTCAGTAACCATGGTGGGTTCATCTACCAAAATGTCATTTTCATGAAGAACCACTGTTTTACAATGTATGTGCATGTCAGTTGGATGTTATTTCAGTATGTTAATGGTATTGTAGATATTCTATGCTGCCCAGGTAAAATGGAATAATATAGTTTTCATCCTTTGGTTTATTATTTCAAAGTATGAATTCTCAGTGGGGAACAATACACAAAAAATTAGATGGTTTCCAGTGCCTGAGCTTAAATGGTGAAAGATAGGTTAGATATACATTGTGGATATATGAGTAAATTAGATAGTATTTGCCACAAAAAGGACTGGATGAGTAAAATCGTTAGAGTTGGCCCTAAATCTGTAAGTGTGCTCCAGATGCTCTTATCAAATATTCCAGACACACAAACAAAAAATAGAGTTTCACTTTGTTTCCTTTTATTTAGTATTTTAAAAGACAGTCACTGAGTTTGAAAGTCACATTTCCAACAAGAAACAAAATCAAATTTAGCAACAACCCCTATCACATGGTCAAGACCTTTCCTGAGCATTCTAGATTAAAATAGCCTTGGGATTCAAGTGTGTTATTCTATGTTGATGAAAGTCAACCTTTTTAGATGTCAAATGAAAAGAACCATGGGGCAATTACTATTCTAAGATAGAGAACAAGCAAAATGAAGAAAAAAAAATTGGAAGGAAAAAGAAGCATTACAATCACACTAGCCAACCAAGATCAGCTTTCCATCTGCCATACATTGTTTCAAAATGAAATAAAACCTGCTGAGTTCATCAAAGTAGAAAGTGCTTTACTGCTACAGCCTCCAGATCACTGTGAATCTAATCACAGGGAAACAAAAGATGAATGCAATGAATTAGCGGGGAAAGGGATAACTGGCTTTCATTTCTTTTACTCCTTACAGCATCTTAATCTGAACAAAGTATCATAGATCCCCGACTGAGCCTAAGATTAGAAAGGTGTATAATGCATAGTTTAGAGAGTCAGACTCACCTGTTAACGCCAAGAGAATTGCATACCAAGGAAAAAGATGATGAAGAAATATGTAGTGGCAGTGCAGAGTCAAGGATGATTGCACTGTTAGACTCCACAGATGATAAGATGATTTGTTACAACTTTAGAACTGGTTTTGAATGCATGCTGGATCTTCTCTAGATCTTTGGATGGACTGTAATATTTGTGGGGTTTTTTTCTCACTAGAATTACAGAGACCTTTGTTTACAAGAGGTTCTACTGGTTTCACCCTTTTCAAAGGTTGGGGAGAAAGCCCCCTTTGGGGGGGGAGAGGAAGAAAGGTATTAATTGCAAGTGAAAAACCTCTCAAATATTGTTGTTAATACAATTGCATGAAGTTGCACAGTCCCATCTAGTGGTCAAAAATTACTGTGTGGAAGAAACAAATACAGCACGTAAACCATGGTCCCAACAGATCTGCAAATTTTATTATCTCTTTAAGCATTGTAGCAATATTCTCATGCATTCCAGCCCAACTACATTTAGCTGTATGGTATCATAAGGCAGAGCCATATACAGTGAATGCTCCCTGTCCACAGCTATTTCCAGTGAAAACAGGTACAATTGCATCTCTAAACTGGACTCATCTAAAGAAAGTGAGCTATCAT
Organism: Pomatostomus ruficeps; assembly: GCA_013400735.1. Lineage (NCBI taxonomy): Eukaryota > Metazoa > Chordata > Aves > Passeriformes > Timaliidae > Pomatostomus > Pomatostomus ruficeps. The sequence goes on from VYZT01064403.1 coordinate 3,395, forward strand.
TGATTTTCTTTTGCAGCTCACTCTGCTTCCTGAGAATATTTTCTTATGGTAAGTATCACTCTCTAATGGTATTCTGCAAAGCAGCAGCTGATGGTAGCATTATAAACAGCACTTTACAGACATTGTGGATTATATTACTATTGACACAGTCTTGAACCCAAGCAGGATTCCATTTTTACTGCAATCACAACATCTCTCTCACAGTCTCCAAATCACTATTTTGAAGAAGACTGGGTCTTGCTGCTAGAGAAGTGCAAGTTTTAATTGCCACCATGTGCCATATTTATGACTATTTAAAAATCTCTGGCATTTGTTGAAAGTTGACTGGAAATTGTTTTAATGAAGCTCAAAAGCACCCTTCTTATTAAGCTAGTGAGTAAACTAATCCCTAAGGGCATTCACAGTTTACAATGTTAACAGGCTGCTGTTTTGGAGACAAAATCTCTGATTGTTGTGATACAGCTGGATTTCAATCAAGGGTTATTGTGTAAGTTGTACCACTTCAATAAAGAATGTGAGCAGCCAAAAAGTTATGAGACACTGTTATTTCTCACTTTAGGAAAAGTACAGGAAAAAACTTGGTAATAGTATAAGTGGTGAAACCCACAACATGGGTGGGATGAGAGTAATGTCTTTTTCTCAGAGAGTTGGTACAAGCACTGCAATTGATGTTACCACTTCTTTTAAGGAGAAGGGCCACATGTCCAGAGGCAACAATGCCTCAGGACACTAGAAAGGCAGAGGACTAGAAAGTGCTCTTACATATGAAAGTGGACTACACACCAAAGCATCCTGTTATAGTTTTGCAAAAGAAAAGTTATGTTGACTTTACCACATAAGTGACACTGCCCACTGCACAGACAGCAGGCCCTGCACATTTTCTCAGGCTAAATCCCATTCATCCACTCTGGAAAATGAGATCTCATTTACTTTTGTAGTTCTGCAAACCCATGTACTACCTGAAAAATATTCTTGTCATCCATTCTCTGTTGTGTGCACACATTGTCCAAGAAAACATTCTGCATTCTTTTTAAATACTTATAAGAAATTTCATTGCAAGTACACCTGAATCCTTTACAATATTCCATACCTCTTCAAGCCTAAACCACTGCATTATTACATTGGCCAGATGAGTTACAGCCAGTCAGCAAGAGGTCAGTTCCCATACCTGAGCTAGGAAGATGCAAAATATGGGAAACACAAATGTGTTTCAAACCCCCCCAGTTTATCTAACTTTCTCTGACATTTCTGATCATTCTTGACTGAAATTTTACTCAGTTTTATTCAGAATAAAAACGTAGGCAACCTAGTTGGGGGAAAAATATATTCTGGTACATCAAGAAATCCAGATATGTGTGAAAACTTACATACTTCAGTTGCAGACAAACAACAGGAGAAATGCATATTGCAGGATGATAAAAGCTGGCACATGTGGTAAGGAAAAGTCCTAACCTCCTCCTCTATAGTTCTGTATTGCACTAATGCATTCTCCCAATGTTTATGAGAAGAGAGTTGATTTTAAGCGGGTCTTAAAGGGATAATTAGATGCAGGTGCCAAAGAGGTCTCAAGATTAGAAATGAACTTGCTTCAATGAAAGTTGAAGTTAGTAGGCAATAGCTCATCACTGCACATCTATCAGAATCAGAATATAGTCTGTCTTGTTCACTTTCACTGCTTGCATAGTTATACATTTTCTGGCAAATCTGTCTCACAAAGTGAAACCCAATGCTGTATAAAATGTGAGGTGAAACAATAAAGTGTACCCATTACAAAGCTTAGATCAAGGTATTTACATCTATCATAATTGAAACTGTTAATATAACTAGAGTTAAATGAGTGCTACAATTAAAGGAATAAAAAGTTACCTGCTTGTTGAAGTTCTTTGAAATTTTACACAAACAAAAAAATGGCAAATTCTCCCAGCTGTCATGTAATCAGCAGAAAATGCCTGCTCAAGCCTTTAGAGTGAAAAATAGAAAATGAAAAAATAGGCACAAAAGAACCCATATTATACACATTTCAGTGCTGTTACCAGGGTAAGTAAAAATGGAATAACGATCAGTTTACAAGCAAGTCCTTCATCTATCACAACAGCCTAAACTACAAGATCTTACCAGCCAGCTTGCAGTCCTGATTTTGGCACAGGAAAAAAAGATAGAATTGTAAATATCTCTGATTCTGAAGTACTGCATAAGGTGGGAGCTGGGAGGGAAGGATGCAGAGTGACTTCGTATTTTAACTTTTCCTTGGCCCTTCTTCTTCTGAGTATCTCCCGTGATAGTTATTTATATCTTGAATTGGGTATTGAGAATAAAGGAAGGACTTCCTCTTTGAGCAGCCAAGGGATGGGCAATGCTGCAGAAAGTGAACAGAAGGCAAAATAGCAGTTTTTCTTCTTAGGTCACTAGCTTGGGGGCCACACAGGCTATTTAAAAGACTGACAGCAGCAGCAGAGCTCTTTGGCATCAGGAACTCAAGAAGGTTATCTTTATCTAATTGCTCCCTAAGCATCACCAGAAGCAAGATAGCTTTTCATTACATCCACTGTAGTTCTGTGGTTAAATGCCACAGCTAAGACCTTCATTTGTCATTGTATTACTGTTTCCTTCTATCTGTCTTTAACATCCATCCTCTTCTGACCTGTTCTTTCTCTCACTTTGCTTTTTATAGATGCATAAGATTTGGACTAGGAGTGATTTCCGCAACCAATATGTATTTCAGAATATATTAGATGGGTGTGGGTCACCATAGAATTACTTGGTCTTACATAGTTTTGGTTTTTTTCTCCATAACTCCTGTGAGGCTTGATACTTACCTGAAGGTTTCTGGTTTTTACATGCATGTTTTATGTTATCTGTTAATCATATTGTTGATTTTACAAGTAGGAAATATGAGCATTTGCCTGTCTACTACAAAAACTCAAGTACCTCCTAAAAGTTTGTGTGTTGAAAGGAAAACACAAATACTTGAATACTGTAATTTTTTTTTTAAATGAGAATGTGTGAGGCTTTATTTGAGCCTTAGTGCCTTATTGGCACTGTAGCTTCTACTTTGAATTGTCTTGCATTATAGCTTTCCAAAGCAGTAAAAAAAAAATCTTCATTAATGGCTCTTTATTGAGGTATTTTCATTGTATATGCTACTGCAGTTTACAGACTTGAATACATAAATGAACTTAAGTGAATAGGTGGTCTTGCTGGCCCTTAGAAAGTTTGGGTAAATGCAACCTAAACAATTATGCAATCTAAACAATTATAAGTAAAACTGGTTATGGTTAATATCTATCACATTTACTTTTGGCAGTCACAAGGACTAGATGAATGACAACTGTCTGCTGAAGCTGCTGCTCTTTTATATATTTTCATTCCATCTCATTTCTTCCCTTAAATACCATTTGCCTTTTTAATTCTTCTCACCTTTCTGTTTTGTCAGTGATGACCTCAGTAAGTCTTTGGAAGCACAAACTTATTCCAGCTGCCCCTTAAAGTCATAAAGTAAATTTATGTCATATAAATAAATAAGTATATGGTGGAATATATCATCACAGATATCCTTAGCTTCCAGAGGGTCAGTAGAAGCAATAAATAATAATAATAATAATAATAGTTATGAAAAATATAAAACTTATAAACCAAAAAACATTTGAAGGGAATATTAAACTTCATGCCTAAAGGAATAAACAAACCTCTAACTGATGGGTTGAAGAAAGAAACTTTTTCCTCAGGGCAGATTTTATAATTGCTTAGCACATGTCTTCTTCCAGCTTTCTTTAAAACACATTATGGCACTGAGAGTCACTGCTAAAAACAGAATAGTAGAGTAGATGGAAGGCTGGATTGTTTTTGCAATGACATTTCTTATATCCCACATCACTTTAATGCTGTTTTCATTTAGTTACTCGGTCCCAGAATTTACTAAACAGCTTCTAAGATGACCCTTTTCTCAGCTATATTTTTTTCCATTTTATATTTGCTGTACAGTGTATGCAAAGTTAACTTCAGCAAACTCTCTGCAGTACTTACAGCCTCAGCTGCATCTTTCACCTCACAGCCTCATTCACACATTCTGTTTTCAGGCTACTAGAGTTCTGTTTTGTTTTTTCTGTCAGTCTTCTGTCCTTTCTGGCTTGGTTTCTAGCTTTCTTGTGGCTTTTCAAGTCTTACTGAAAGCTTTTTTCTTCCTGAACAAGAATAATTGGCATACTATTCTGCTTTACTAAGGGGGAAAAAAAACTACAGAATATTAAATACTAAAATTGGTAGAAGATCCTGGTTATCCTTCTAGGAGTTTGATTTTCATCACAAGATTTTTTTTTACAGTAATGGATTGTTTTAATCCTTACTAAATTGGCAAAAAATTAATTTTTAGCTGATACAGATTAAGTCTATTGACACTGTAGTCACCAGTTAAACTGTAAGGAAACAGCTTCTCAGGAGTTCTGTCCTAAGATCTGTAGGGTGAAAAAATAGGGCAGTGTAGCCAAAATAAATTAGATATACTTATAGGCTGAACTGGATGTTCTGGTTGTAGTAAAAGAAAAGTCTTTTATTCTTATGAATTTATTTTGTAGTATAAAAAATTGAAATTGTGTTTAGAAAATACAGCACTGAACAATGTAAATTGACACACAAAAGTAAATTATTTTTTTTCTTTATGGATATCAATTTTACATGCATTTTTTCATCCAGGTGTGAATCAACTATTTACTTTTTGTATCATAAATTATGCAGCTTAAATAAGTATGACTTATATCAGTACGGATACAAATAAACCGACAGACTAAACTATGTAAAAATTTTACAAGTATGATTTACTGTACTTCATAATCAGTTACAGCTTTAGCTTGCCTAAGTAAAAACTTGTTCCAGCATTTTCTGTAAGTTACCATTTCAGGTAATGACTTTCAGTACTCATGTGATGATCCAGTTAGTAGGTGCCAAAACACAATGTGTTGTGATAAACATACCCTATGTCTTTCCACTTCTGTTTAATCTGCCAGTGATTCCGTGTATCAACCAGATCTTCTCAGGCTTCTTAGTGTCTGATATGATGTTCTAAACTGGACATGGCTCTGCAGTTAATCTTGCTTACAAGGTTTCCTTTAAACATTACACCCATGGTGTTTAGTATCGAAGTGTTCCCCCATATTTTATTCTGTCTATGATTTGGTGCAACCAAACGTGCACAGAACTGAACAAAAATGGTGATGTTGGCAGTCTTTCTGTGATTATATTTAGTTGAATGGGTGCTGTGAATATTAAACGCCCCCAACATACAAGAACAAGAAGTGTGAAGGAGCCAGCCTGAGGATACCAGTAATAAAGTAGTTTAAAAATAAGTTGAGTGAGAATGTGGGACTTAAATTTTGAAAATGAATTCTCTATTCATTTCTAGAATTCACAGGTATATTCCTTTTATTCAAAGTAATAGGAAATTATGATTAAATCTTAAAGGACTCAGATCAGAGACTCAGGGAGAATAAGTGATTCTCTAATTCAGACACTTAGCCATGTATTTTTTGCACTTTACTAAAACATGATTGTATGAAAAATTGCATTTTTGGTGCAGTAGTCTAAAAAAAATTACCTCAGATCATATCAAGATTAATAATTTCTGAATCTTTCCCTGATTTTTTTTTAGTTTCTAACTGACTTGTAGGCAAATCAATGGAATAGAGAGCTGAGATTGACAAAATCACTGGAAGGAGAATGTATGTCACAGGACCTCAAGAGTTAGTCCATGTAGAGGGGGAAGTGTCTGAGTTCAGGCTTTTACAAATACAAGGCACTCAGGGGAAGACAATGTTCACAGTCTCTTTTTATGACACTATACTAATAATCGAAATGGCCCTAGAATCCTCATCTCCTAATGAATGTCCTAATCATGAAATCAGACATGAGCCTCTATCACATTTCTGTACCGTGCATTCTTTCACCATTATCAAGCTCCCTCAGTCTCAGACAGAAACTCCAGTTATTATTGTTAGTGCAGAGCTGGGACCCACCTGCCCAGCGATGCTGAGCTCGTGCCCCTGGGCAGCAGCTGCAGGGCAAGCTCATCTCTGCACTGGGCTTGTTCATGGTCCTCTTCTTGGCTCACAGCAGAAGTAGAACAGGAGACTGCAGAAATAACTTGTCTTGCTCCTGTTCTAGAGGCAAACCCTTATTGAAAATGGAATAAGCTTGCCCTCAAAATCTGTTCCAAATATTTATATTTTTTCTTCTTCATTCACAAGCCCTTTATGATTTCAGACCTTTGAACACTCATTTGACAACTATTTGAAACCTTTCTCCTGTGTATGCAGTAGTGCTTGTCCCAGTCCTCTCAGATTGCATTTAAATTTTTCCACCCATACAGTGGCAAAAAGGGTTGTCTTTGTTCTGTCAAATTCTGATTCATCTTAGTTGCACCCTGGTCAACTGTACTGTGGAATTTGAGGAGCAAACTCGTGTTTTTATAATAAAACCCCAAGAGGCAGAAGAAAATAAACCCTCTCTAAGAATTCGTTTATTCTTCTACTTTAATTGTTATATATAATCAAAAATTAATTGTTCTTCAAATGAAATGTAATTCTTCTAATGATTCCTATTACTGAATATATCAACATTTGTGCTGTAACTCTGCCTTTTAAGACAATAATCTCAATGCTTGAACAATTTACTATATGTTGCTTTCCTATAGTTCACAGCTAGGGGAATTAATTTAATTCTGTTCAGACACAAAGCAAATGTTTGACTAAATGCAATTAGTTTACTGATACATGAACAAACCTAGGTCAGGATTTAATTACATTTACAGAATTTAATCTAATGAATCAGGTTGATTTTTTTTTTAGTATTTAATGGACCTTACCAGGATCAGTAAAAGTAAATCACCTAAAACACTAAAGCAATTTCTCCTACACTCCTCTTTGAAGGAGCAACCTGTATAACTAATAAATAGCTGTATACAGTTTGTACAATCATATGAAGGAAATCTTTCTTTTCCCCTTCTTCTGTGTTGAAGATTATAATCAAGACTGGCTTCTGTGTAACAACATTAATGTGTTTGCAGAAAATAGCTGCATAATGGGCACATTAAGGGTAGATTTGCCACGCTGACTTTCTAAATTGGTTTTCTGTCTTCAACAGTGGTCAGTACTGAGTGTAGCAAAAGAAGCACAAGATTTATTAAAACTGGATATGCACATAACTTCTTAGGAGAATATTTCTTTAAAGATATTTGCCTTACTGTCTTGAAGCATAAGGAATTATTTCCAGTCTCTCCAGAAAGTATAACTGTGCTTAACTTTACCACACAAACACATTTGCCTCTTCTCCCACAATAGGATTGTAGTTTTACTAATATCTCATGACAATGAATGCATAATTCTAATATTCTATCTATATATCAGTTAGTTTCTGGAGCTACACAAATATCTAAAGCTTCTTTTGTTCCTGTGCAACTGCCTAAATATGTTCCCAAATTTGTATTTCCAGCAGCATTCATCAATAATAAACCATGGCTATCCTATGCTCTTCTACTGGTCCCACGTCAATGTCTTTCTTTTTTCTTTGAGCCCTTTTGATGTTTCTAGTTATTTTCCTTCTGCTTTAGATGTGTGACTCTTTGCATTAGTTTCTCAGACTATAGTCTTTCAACAATAGTGTTTTGACTCCAGCAACTTTATGAACTCCAATATTAAGTAGTTTATAATATTAAAAATTCTTTATTTCTGCTCTGATTTTGTAACCTCATTTAAATAGGAAAAAAGCCTCAGTCCTGTACAAATCCTCTTCAGACTTTTTTAAATTTACATATAACATATTCATAATAAAATTTCATCATGATAAATGAAAACTCAAGATTCACTTTTTGTTTCTATAAGAAATTGCTAGAACAATTAGAAGCAGAAATGTAATATTTTGAGGATTTAGAAAAATATTTTGGTTTTTAAAGTTTTTAAAAATGCAAATACAGTACAAAAATATTTCTAACAGAGAGGTTTTGGAATTTTTTTTTATGAGGTTTCAAACTATTGCCTAGGAGACAATAGTGCCTAGAAGGTAATTCCTTCAATTAGGATATGTTACAAGTCTTTCATTTTTATTAAATTAACTGCAAAATTATACACTATTAAAGCAAAGAAGCATTACGAGATTTGAATCTTATTTACACAACATTAATGGAAAATTACCAAGTCCAAATAAAACTTCTATTCAATTCTTCACTTTGAGGAGAAAGATGAATGTTATATTTCCAGCATCCAGCAATTGGGCTTTCACTCAAAAGCACATTGCCCAAGTTGTCACATGTATAACATAATCACTCTCTTTATGAAACTTCATCTTCTTAGCAGTCTATTGTATTTTAGAAGTAAAATAAATTCAAATGCAATTTCTGTTTCCTAGATTATTTCATCTAGATATTTCATTATTTATAAAAAGATTGCTTGTAAGAAGAAATTATTCCCAATGTAGTGAGCTAGTGCAAACCATTTATAACCTAATAATTGCTTAGAAGTTTCTCCATTGTGTAGCTTTTTTTATGCTGGATGTTTGCCTGGATTAGGTACCCTTTGTTCTCTCTAAGGCAACTTAAACCCAGAAAAAACCTATCATGAGTTCTGACTAAAGGGACCAGTATGTGAATGTGGGTTTAGTTGATGTAGCTCAAATTTACACACACAAACAACCCAGAATTAACAACAGCAAAAGCATTATTTCTTACCTGAGAAACACTTCTGCAACCACTTTGATACATATGTAGTGATATTCTAAAGTCATTCTGCTTTCTTCTTTCTTTTGGATTATTTCAAGACACTTTTACATTCCCAGTGAAGCTTTGTTCTGCAAGTAGTTACTAAAAGCAAACAGCAAGCAGTAGATCTTTTGAAAGGCTTGTGGCATAAGCAAACAGGAAACTGAGGGAAGAAAATGCATAAAATCATTTGAAAGTGTCCTGGATAAGTAAAAGGGGTGAAAAAAGAAAAAAAATGTAGACTATTTGGAACACTTGCGCACACACAAAGGCCTATACAATTATCTAGGTATATACACAGTCACAGAGAAATATAGTCACACGACAGAAATATATACATATGTTGTCAGAGAACAACAGAACAATTTGCAGCTCAATGGGCTTTTCCTCTTTGCCACTTTCAGATGTCTATCACTGCATCAGTGGCAATAACATCACTATATTTTGGCTTATACCACATCCCTTTAACAGGATTCTCAGTGCTTTAAAAAAGGAGTTCATCTAGAATTATATTTTATTTGCACAGGGAAAAAAGATGGAGATGAGGTTTTACAGACCTTTACTTTCAGCGCTATTTCCTGAGGAAAACGCTTCTTGGTTCAAAACTGTGACTGGTTTCATTTATAAGTAAAATCACAGAAGTGATCACTATAATAGTATCAACATATTCTTTACTGGTTGTTTTAGAGTACAAAAATCTAAGGAATATTGGTACAACAGCAGCTAAGACTCTGAAGGTCTGAGTATCTGAAAAAAGACTATAAGAAAAGAGAAGAAAGGTCTATATAACAAATGCTCTGAGTTATGCAAATTCTGATTGCTGCGTGGATAATAGTTATCATGCACTGCCGAATCCAAAGCAGCTGTATAGAATGCATTGAAAGCACATGTTAATTGATTAAAAACCGCCTTAATCAGAAATATTCATCAGTTGTAGCTATATGTGCATTTTTATGCTGCTAACCACACCAACTATGGATTGACACCAATCCCAAACATATGTGAAATGGTTACCCATGAATCAGAACTAAATATGAAAAACTGTGCTGATGAAATGGTGGGAGACACAAAGGTTTGCAGAGAAGAGACAGGAATTGCCAAGGAGTCCACACTGGCCTTGGTAAGAAGCACAGAGGAAGTGGCAGGTGGAGCTGCCCTCTGCCAAACCAGCATGATCCATCCTACAACTGAGCCCATGTGGAAGACGCAGAACATTCACCAAGTGAAAAAGTTGTAGGAAAAAATCTTACATGTGGGCACAGAGAATGGCAAGTGGGCAAACACATTCTTTTCTTTAGGAAATAGGGAGAGAAAAGTAATTTTTAGCCTTCACAGGAAGATCAATTAGAAACTCTTACAACTAGCTTCAGCATAAATGCTGCACAGACAGAAATTCTTCAAGACAAATTAACTTACAAGAATTAAAATAATGATGACCATGATCTCTGCCTTATTACCTCCTAAGCACAGGGCCTCATCCTGATTTCTTTTGTATCAAAGTGTTCAAAAAACTGTATGAAAGAGTGATTAACTTTAGTGAAATTACTGTTCTTTAACCCCTTTTGACATTAGAAAATAAAACACTTTAGAGAACTGATACTGAAGTTAAATTTAATTGAAACTAGAAGACATACCTCCTTAAAAATATTTTATCTCTTATATCAGCAGACACCTCTTATTCTAGTTGTCAGACTCTTTTTCAGCCCATTTTTTCTCTGTATAAATATGAAACCAGTAAATATGAAATAAGGAGTTGTTAAACATTTTCTTCATGTGACCATAGCAACCTTCCATGATAACAGCATATTTCCCTGGAAAACAGAATTAAAGTGATCCATATTACTGATTCTAAATAGCAGTCATTCACTTAAATAGTCTTATTCAAGTCAAAGAGATTACTTTTGTGAGTACCTAATTCTGGTAAATATATACCTCTAAGTTTTATATGCTTTATACCAGAAGCACCATCTTAAATTCAGATCCTCTTAAAATAAAACAAGATTTTATGGTCATGGAATGGAAAACAAAAAAAAAGCAGCATGAAAGTTAATGAAAATTACAAACAGGTAATGCATTTAATCTTGACCTTTTCATGCCAATTAGCTGAAACAACTTCAGGGGGAAACTGGTTCCCTCTTGCTGAAATGTGACAAATTCATGAATGAACTCCTTAGTTTATAGGAAAAGCAATAAGATCAGTCTGGTCATACATTATTCAATTCTGTTAATTAATAGGCAATTCTAATAGATCTGTAGAAATATAACTGAAATACCGAGCTAAGATCAGAAAGACATTTTTCAAAATCCCAAACTGCACCGTTAAGCCACAAATCTATTCACAGCTAAGGAGTGCAGACTTCAAACCAATATATCTAACTCCAGATGTTTATTTATGTGTGACATTAACGTGATTTAGACACCCAAATCCTACAACCATCCTGAACATACCAACCAGAATTACAAGCTTTTGGAGCAAGATAAGCCTCAAAGCAATGTAATGCAACCACACTGACAACATCTAGAATTTTTCTGTATATATGGTATACTAGATATTTGAGCTGAAAGAGAATCAGAGCAGCCACCTGTAAATAATACCCAGGCATAGTACAAGGTGCTTAAGATACTATTTGACAAATAAACCAATGAAAACAACTTCCATTGTCATCATGTCTAAGTCCTTGTTTCCTGAGTCAATGAGTATCGTACAGCCCAGTCCCTTTCAGAAGTGCTCTCTTATCAAATTGGTTAGAGGACATAGCCAAAACAGACTTAAAAGAAAGCCTACTTCAAAATCTCATTCTTCTTGTGGGTAACAGCTACCTACTCTTCTACTGTTTGCTGTATTTGTTTCCATTGTCCTTGGTCTTTGATTCATGTGCATTTGCTCTTTGACTGGGACGATTTCTCTGTGGCATTTGACCAGAATTGTTTTCTCTTTGATAAATTTCTAGCAAGCAATTATATGATCTATGAGCTAGATGGAAAAAGACAGATTTTTTCAGCACTCTGGTAAAATGAACTCCCTACTTTTCTGATTACTCCAGCAGCTGCTGTCTAGACTTCATCTAGATGACTAGAATTGAACAAAGAATTCAGGTCAAGGGTATAACAGTGACTTTTGTTTTATAAGCATTTCAGTATTTCAGTACTTGAGTGGAGTGCTTTCTACTTCCATGAATTCTTGAAATTTATTGGATTAAAAAGGCAAAGCTAAGTGCGACAGCAGCATTTGTGACGGAAACACAGTCACAAAGCAGAAAATAAAGATATGTGATTGGTAGTACACCTTTGTCAAGATGACTTTAATTTTTATTGGAGTTTCACAGATGGAAGGGTGTTAACATAACTCACAAGTCACAGTAGTACAGCCAGTGGCCTGGCAGCCTGCCCCAAAGAGCTCCCAGTTTCCCACCACCTTGTCTGTTGAGTTCTGCTGCTTGTATAAATGTTCAGTGGTAACAGCCACAGAGTTCCTTTGGTGTCTCAAGATTTCACTAAAACAAAAAAACAAACAAGCTTTGAATCTCACCAGTCCAAATAATTGACATTCCAAACTGGATCACAGTTCAGAATATTTTATGTTCAGATGCTGCAGCACTTGTCTGATGCTCAAAACAATGCACTCAATGTCTGTCCCATACTTATAGAAAACACCAGAAGCTTTGCACATGATAGAGTCGCAAACTCTAAACCACCTGGCTGAAGCAAAGTAAATTACCATACTGTCTGAGTATTAAGAGTCAGAAAATAATTGCGCCATAATTTTTCCAAAGTTCATGGCCCACAGGGACAGATGGAATCCCACTGTTTTTGGAGTAGACTCCTGACGCCATGGAAAAAGAAAAAGCACTGAGATACCAATTTTTTTCCTGTATCTACTGCATCCTTCATGCATGTATTAATTAACTCTCAATACTGAATTGGACAATTTTCTACCTATACAGTTAATCAAATCAAGATTGACTCTTTGGAGTTGATCATCCCAGGCAGTTAAAAGTGGCTTTATGCAACTGAACATCCCAAGTAGCTAAGAAGAAAAATTTTCATTCCAACTTAGTTGTGGTGCATGAAATTTATGAGAATAACTGATGTCTTATTGAAGGACTTTCTCTCAAACCACTAAAAAAAATAAAAGACAGAATAAAAGAAAATAAGTTATCAGTTCCTCTTCACATCTCCAGAACATATAACACAATAAACAAATTGCTGCCTGACTCAGTCTCTATTACTTATTTTACATATTATATAGTATTCTCTTTGAAAATTAAACTGTTTTCTCCTTGGATGCCTTTAAACATAACTTGCAGGATTGTTTTTAGTAGTCTCACCTTGAACACAAGATCTTTCCTTTATCTGTATTCTCAAGTGTTCATTCATGTGCCACCCTATAAAACTTAAACACATTGTCTCAGAATGGAAATGGATTTGCTCGGTACCATGCAAAACCCACCTAAGTACAGTATGTTGGAAATGTTTGCTGCTCAGGCTTGTGTCCCATAAACCAATGAAAAGAGAAAGAATCCTTCCTTTGGTATTAAAGGCAGAGCAGTAATTTAAAAAATGTATGCTCCCAAAATTTGGAATTCTGTCCCATTCAGAACTCTTATTTAAGGCAAAATAGGCATCTTTAATACTGTGGAGTAATACCAGGAAAGTTTTGAGCATAAAGTGTTAAAAAATGGGGGTTTTTTCACTACTCAAATATATATTANTTCTTACTCAAAACATTCTTATTGTATTTAATCTGGCAGAAAGACACATAAAAATACATCTCAGAAAAAGTGTGAAGCAGCATTGAGGAAGTTACCAAGCAATCACTCTTTAAAGCTAAGTAACAATAATATTTTCTATCCAATTGGTGAGCTTATATGAGAAAAAACATCTATGTTAAATCGCAATATGCTGAGACAAAATGTCAATACAAAATGCAATTTTAATTGTAACTATCACCAGATGAAGATACAGAAATAACACCAAATGCATGACATAATTCCTGGAGGCATTGAAAACAGAGACAATTTTATTGTACCATTTTTTCCAAAAATCAGCTACTGCAATGAATAAGAGATATTGCTGACCTTGCAGTGTGCATAACATTCAATAAATGTCTGGGGCGATCTACTAGGATTTCATTAAAATGAATCTATAACAACACTGTATTGTCTAGCAAATTGATCATATCTGATGTGACCACCGATATTACTGCTCCCAAAGTTACAATGAGAACCCTAAGATAGCTAGTAGAACAATTTCATGCCTGTAGTGGCAGTAAATTAGCATAGAAATGGTGCCAGTGTAATTAGATTGTTTAAGGTCTTTTAAAAAAAGTAATAGCATTATCAGTATACTCTCTTATGTTGCTACTGTAAAACCAACGTAAAAGTCGTTTACTGTTAATCACTTCTGTAGACATATAAGGAAGGAATATATATACACACTCACAAGATGCAGAGGTTTTATATTTTTAACCACAGCAGATTCAAGCTAGTAGAATTGGTCAGCTTATAAACTATTTTTAGATCCCCCTTTTTCTTTTCTTAATTGAATATCTTCCTTCCAGAGCATTCATTGAAACAAAATCTCACAGGGAAAAAAAAGAGGAAAAAAAAGAAAAACGAAGAAAAAACCCACAAAAAACAAAAACAAAACAAAACCAAAAAAGAAAAACACCAGACCAAAACACTGCCACACAAACCAACACACAAATGTGAAAGAGAGAGTTCTTTGCATTAAAAAGTAATATATATCCTGGCACACGTGTGGTTAAATAAGAATGTCTGAAACATGACAAGCAATATTTATGCAGTTATTTGCAGGATTCTGCATTCCACCTTTACAAGAACACATTCAGATAGGTTTACATAATGTACCTGACTTCAGATGAAAATTTTGCAGTATTTCTTACAGCAGCAAGGAAGCATGGGGTTAATGAGAAGGAATAAGTTGTTTATAGGCTGCAGAAACATTCTGACTTTAGTAACAATAATAATAACAACAACAACATAATAATGATAATGGACAATAGATCAGCTATGTTCAGTGTAGTCAAAGTGACATTGTTTTCTGTTTTACCACTGTGCTTAAGAATCAACTTTGACCTTTTTTTCTTTATGTTGCTATTTTTCAGTAATCCATAATTCTGAGAGCATTCCTTACAAAGACAATAAGGATGTAACATAACCATTGCTCTATTAATTTTTGATCCTTCTATAGAGGTGATTTAATTCAATGTACAACTATTCATATGATAACTTAAGCAAAATGTTAACATTTGCAAATCTCTCGGAAGAAACGCATCAGTTCTCCTATTTCTGTAAGTATTCACTACAACAACACATCTCAATGTAACTTGAATATCAGAAAGGGTTTGCAGAAGAATAGCTAACTGCATTTTCACTTTCATTTTCATAACTTGGATTTAAAGAGCAACAAATACATTAGAGCAGTATTCATGTTCTGTCATAGAACTGATAAAACCCAAAATCTTTTGGTAAAACAGGGCCTACATTCTTGAGTTACAAACAAATTTATGTTCTTTCAACCTATCACTTCTTGGTTGTATTTGCAGCACTTGCCTCATTATATATTATTCCTTGAATCTATTACAGATAACACACACAGAAATCCAGAAAACTTGAACAAATATGCTCTTAAAAGCACCAGTAATACTAAACACTGTTCTGTTTATTCTTTACATATTGCCTCTAAAATTTAGCTTTTAAAATGTCACTATTTCCTTCATCACTCTTTTACGTTTCCAGTCTACTGGTAAATCTGCATCACCCTTGCCAACATTTTTCTCTGCCTTTTTGTGTTATCTCATGAAAACTTCTTAAAATACACGCTTCTGT
>VYZT01064426.1:1934-33224 GCA_013400735.1 Pomatostomus ruficeps
CAGAAATAGCTATGTTATATATTTCTTTTGAAACAGTAGCAGCAAGATACATAAATGTTTCCTTATATGATTAATACATTAATCTATTATGTAATGAGGGTAAGTGCTCACACTCCGGTAGTAAATGTCCTTACAGTAACCTGTAAAAGTTGTTATAATGTACAATAATATAATTTAAGCATGCTTATCTAGTTAAGTTATAGAAATATCCTGCAAGGCTACTACACTCAATGTTATGTTTGTAATGCTAGAATGATTTTTTGTAGTTAAAATACTGGAGCTTTTTTACAGTATCACGAACAGTGGTTGTGGTACTGCTCAAAGATAGCATCTGCAGTTCTGCAAACATCTGTGTGGTTTTTGCAACCACCTGAATACCATTTTTCTGATAGAAAAACTGACTTCCAGCCTCACTAGTTTGACTTAATTAAGGAGCACACGTTTGGCATTTAGCACACACCTTTTGCTTAGATTTTGCAGACTAAACACTTGACAACAACTTTAACTAGAAGGGGGTGTTTCTCTCTTCTACAGTTTATTTGCCTACTGAAGGCAAGTTTCTCATTAGTAGTGAAGAACACAGATTTAATATTCAGCGATGTGTATTTTTAAGCAAATTCAGTCTCTAGTCCACCAAAATCTTACAATATACAGGCTTAGAAAGCTTTAAGGGGGGTAGTGTCATGTGCCTGGAAGCTTACTTTAGATAGGAGTAGTTCAAAGCATCAGAGCTTTAATTTTTTGCCATTAAATATAGTGGAGGTGAGTTTGGCAGACACAACATCTTCAATTCAAATCCAAAGGCAAATATATATATATCTAGGCTTGTTTTGTTCATGTTTTCATTAATTCCAAAAAATGTATTGCTTTAGGCTTACTTTATACTATAGATAATAGAATCGCTTCAACAGAAGTAAGAATTCTTTAAATCATCCACTGAATTATCCTAGATAAGATATTGAAAAATTTTGTGGTCCCTATTTTTCTATTAAAAAGCCCTCCAGATTTCTCTTTCTCTTTTACAAGGAGATCCATGCCTTCACTGCTAGAAGATAGTTTACTATTATGCTCAGTAATGCTGATGGTACTAATTCTGTAAATTGTTCTGAGATGGGTGAAGCAGCTATGGAAATGGAAGGAGAAAACTGAGTGGGAATCAAGTGATTAAAAAAAAAGAAAGATATTTTGGCACTTACATGTCTCTAGACAATAGTAATTTTGTGGATAATTATAAAACTTCTATTTTTGAACCTGACACATCTGCAGTGACCCGTATTTCCCCCATTAACAGTAGTGGACTGTCAGTGTCTCTATTGGCTCCTCATCTATATGTAAGAAAGGACAACAAAAAGAAGGACACATTAGTTGATAGGGTTTGTTATCTGTGGGATTTGCAGTGACAAATATAAGAGAAGTTAAGAAAATAAGACAGAAGAGCAGTGAAAATTAAGCTATATATAATATGCTATTAGAACATCTGGGTAACGATCTTCATTCTTCAGGAGGAAAGGAAAATCATAGATTTTGACACCCTTATTTTCATGTGTTTCTTGTACATCATTTGTAGTCACAGCTGGAATACATCCTAACCATAACAAACTATGGTTCTGGTAGGGAGGTGACTGTTAAAGACCAAGAAGTAAGGAAAAAGGGAATACTCTCCTGGGATACCTTGTGCATAAAACCCTTTGCATTTGCAGTCCCAGATCATGTGGGTGTCAGCTATGGAGAATCATGCAGCACGAAACCAACTTTTCAGAAGAAACCCTCTTCCAAAACCCTAGCAGAGCTGGGAAATCTCCTTATCCAACAAGTAGACAGAGTTGCTGTGCAATATTTGTAGGGGTAGCAGTCCCTCCAGCTGGAACACGATCAACATGCAGTCTCTTCAAAATGCCTGGGGCACTGATGTGGTAGTTACGATTAATGCTAATACTACAATTTTTAAGTGAAGTCTGAGGTACTTGGAGTCATCTGTGGTTGCAGAAGTTTTGTTCACTGGGTTTTCCCAAAGCTTGGTGTGTGCATGTGAAATGAATCAATGAGTTTAACCAACTCAATTATTTATACCCCTACAAAAGGTAGACACTCAGACAGATACTTTCTCTCCAACTGAAATGGGAAAGATCACAGTGGAGCCAAATTTTTTGGTCTTTACATAAGCATGAAATTATCACTGGGGTTGGTTCCTCAAATTCCAAGGCCTTGTTTGCCCTTACTAAAGACTGCTCTATTTCACATGTACAAGAATTCTCAAAGAATGAAAGCTCTGCTGGTGCTTAGGGCAAAAATGAAAAGCTTATTCATTTGTGGTGACAAAAAAGCTTATGCCAGAGTTTTTGAGCACACAGGACAATACTCTCAGTAGTATTGTTAACCACAGAAAGTTACAATAGGAAAGAAGAAGCAACTCAGTGGGATAATGTAAACACATGCTGGGGAAGTAGGGGATACTTTTAAGATATAAAGAAAGTTCATGTTTTAGGTTAATGATAATTTTCTGGAAATTCTTGGGAGGTCTAACTGTGTTCTGAGAGATCTTTGGTTTCTCATGATTGCAAAGTTTCTGAATTCCCCCTCACACACACATACACACACAAAAAGCCACTGCTGTGTACTATTATAGTTGTGCGAAGAAGTGAATCTCTCTGTAGGAATAGCTCACAATTTTCTCTGCATTCCAGTGAAGCCAGTGTTAGAATGCCACTGAGGTCCTGGCACCTGTTTTTAGTAGGTGGTTGGATGGAAAGAAAGCCGTTTGGGAGGTTGTACCCAAAAGACAGCTGGAGCAACACAGGGATTACTACTGCCACAGCTGTGTGGTTGCTTCACCTCACTCATGCATGTGTGTTTACTAAGAGAGTAATTTGATTATTTTTTGAAAGGTGTACTCATTGCTTGCTTGGTTTGATAATCAAGGATCTGAAAAGCAGAGTTTTTATATGGTCAGGTTTAGATTATCTGTCTTTATGCTTGTGTTTCTTTTAGTGTTCTCCCTTCTCAGTATCCTATTAATCCACTGCTGTTTGAATCCTTCACCTCCTCTGCCCTGCTTTTGGTGCTGTTCTCCTCCCATCTTTCACCACCCTTTGTTTGTTACAAATAAAATGCGATTGTAGTTACACACCTGCTGTTCTCATTTCGTGATAACATCAGAATACTACTTTCCCAGCAATGTGAAACCGACAGCAATCAGAGCTTTTTGTTGGATTTTTCTCCCTTTTTTTGCACATCTTTTTGAATATTTGACATTAAGTGAAAAGCAGTCTTTTATGTTATTGCTGTTTTGAACAAGCAAGGTTTCCATTTCTTTGAGGATAAGAACAAATAATCTATTCTTTGGGCACATCTTTGCTATTTTGCTCTATAATGATGATATTGACTCTTTTCATGCCATTAGATCATCTACCTCGAGGCCAGGGCAATAAAGATGCTTAATTTGCCTCTCACCTAGCCTTGACATTTATTTTAAAATATGTGATGTGTTATGGGAGAAGCACATATATCATAATCACCTCCCTTCATTTCAGACTATCTAAAATGCATATCCCTGCTCATTCTACCATTACTCCTCTTTTCAGTAAGTTATTTCGGAGTTGCTTCCTCTATTTAATTCCTAACTACTGGAACTTGATCCTTTTTGTTGCTTTTAGTTTTGTTTGCTCAGCTCTACCCTAATTCACTGAATATACCCCACAACCCTTCCCTTCACCTTGTTTGCACTGCTACCAGTGCCAGCTCTCTATTTATTGCCCTTTCTTCAACCCATTTTTCCAATTGTTGCCATGTGTTTGCTGTTGCCATCTGCTTGCTGCACAATTACATCTCACTTAAAAACCTGTCTGTGCTCACGTGAGTTGTAGATGGAGAGTTCTTTTTGTTTGTTCATAAATTTATTTACTGTCAAATTAAAAACTACCCGAAGTGATTATTTCCTCTTAGTCTCCATTTTGCAAGATGGAAAAGGTAAATTAGTGTTGTGTAGAAATATAGAACCTAGTATGTTGTTGGTGCTAAACAACTTTTGCCTGTATATTTATTAACTTACACAGAGGTCTATATTTATATGTAACAACAAGAGAAGGTTTTTGCAGTTCCTTACTTTGCTTTGAATTAGGCTTTCATGTTATCAGCTGCAGTATCTGAGTCAGAAGTTAATCTGTTGCAGCTTTGGGATAACTGTATAATGCTAAGATTATGGGGAATGCTATTACAATTTTCCTGCCCCTCAAACCAATTAAGTAAATTAAGCCAATGAAACTACAAGCTAAGTAAAATATTATCATCACAGCAGATTTTAGTCACGATTATGTACATAGAAATCTGAAATACCACTGCTTAGACTCTGATTTCATCTAATTGCCTTTGAACTTGTATTGGTAAAACTCAAGTTGGAAATTAATTAATTCTCCTTGTGAGGAGAATTAGCATCTTGGCAAACATGGCTGCTGTTTATAATAATTTTATGAATGGAAATAATTCTATTGTG
Source organism: Pomatostomus ruficeps (assembly GCA_013400735.1). Lineage (NCBI taxonomy): Eukaryota > Metazoa > Chordata > Aves > Passeriformes > Timaliidae > Pomatostomus > Pomatostomus ruficeps. The sequence continues at coordinate 6,424 of VYZT01064426.1, forward strand.
TGTTAGACTGTATTAGAATATTAGATGGCTTAGAATATGTGATAACTTCAATACCACATACTAGAATTATTAGATATAAAATATTTTAGAATATGCAGTCTTCAATACCGAGTATTTTCTATTATTACATTGTAATGCTAAATATGCACAAATTTATTGAAAAATTCAAACTCTATATGATCACAATTTTACAATATATATAATAAATGAATATACATATCTTGAAGTACAATATTGTATATTTTCCATAATTTCACCTTTCCTGAAAAGTTCAATTTTTTTTTTTTAGATGAAAATTCTGGTGTAACCTCCTTCAGTCCTATCCAGGGAACAGTCTATGCCAAGAATCTGTAATGCAGAAATAATTCAGACCTCTAAAAAGATAGACAAGTTAAGTCTTTTGCATCATGTGTACATTGACTATACAGGAAAACTGAGAAATTCTGAATTATTATTTTTGTTCTAACCATCTGTCAGCAAATTTCACTCTTTTTTTGTCCTGTGACCTAAGTTTTCTGTTTGCTCTAATGAAGCTGAGCCATCCTGGGACACTGAGAGAACTGAAATGAAAGAACATGAGGTAGTCAAAGGTTCTTGTTTAATAAACCTTTATTAACCTCCTTCATGTTCCTTCTCATTATGTTGATTTTAGTCTTAGGAAAGATTTTAAAAATATATTCAGAGAAATTGCCTGCTGTGGAAAACTGATTTGTGAGGAATGTGGTGGTATGCCAACTCTTTCAGCATGGAAAGAGAAAAACTAAGACTACTTACCAATTAAGGTAATGTAATTCAGCAAGGCAGAGCCAACTGCAAAATAGTCCTGCTAAGACTGAAATAATGTAACAGCAGCATAGCAATGCAATCCTAGCAAGGATTTGTGAGAATCAGTTCCTATGAAACAACTATACAATAAAATTAATTTGTGGCTGAAGACCTTCACCAAGGAAAGTAATACCTGGGAGGAAAAGAACTGCCTCACTCTTTATGGTGTGACTAGATAGCATAAACCAGTAGAGACTGAATAAACCATTATTAAGGTCACTATTGAGCAAGAGGATAATGGAGTCTTGCAAAACTACACTTTAATTGGTAGCACCTTAGAGTCAAAATAGCTCTGTTGATTTACAGTAGCTGAGAAGGTAGTCTTTTATCTTCAAAGAACTCCAGTTCAAGGAGCTTTGAATTATATGGGATTGAAGCAATATTATTTCCCTCAAGACAGTTTCTTAGTATAGGGACGCTGCTAGAGGGTGAATTTATTGATTGCATCTTTGATTCTACTTGCTAAAAGGAAATGGCACTGTATTTTCTCAGATTGCAAGCTCAGTTTTAAGAATTTCAACATCAGTGTTCTTGCCTTGTGGAATGAAAGATGAATCTGTTAATTTGCTCTTGACCTTGAGGGATAACTGTCATAAAAAAATTGTTCCCTTTATGTAGATTAATATTTCTCTTGTCTTACTGATTTCTAATGAGAATACAAACTCTTTCCTGATCAGGTCCTGGCAGGAAGGATGTTTCCTTTTCCACCTTCAGCATTCAGTTCAGCTGTAGTTTTAGATTTTTAATCCAAGTATGCTTACACTCGTGTTTGGCTGGACAGAAACAACCCAGTCTGTGAGAAACTCTGATATAAAATACTGTTCTATCTTAATAACACTACTGTGGGTGACAGTGAATATCATGAGCATTATTAAAGGGAAGCATATGTCTACACAGACTCTGAGATGCTGCAGTAGCCGTGAGAAGATTAATAAAACCCTTGGCATCCCAAACATTGGATTTCCACTTCAAGCAGCAGAACAGAAAGAGTTGAAATTATCTGTGACATTAAGCAAATATTAAATCAAGACTCAGAGCAAAATTTTGCAAACTAGCCACTTGTCTATTAAATTTCTGAATAAATAATGCTGCCCTTGTTTTTACTTTCTTGTTTCAAACACAACTCTACCACATAAAAAGCTAATCAATCCAAGATCCTGAAACATGCTGTGTTCTCTCTGTATTGATTTTCTAGCTGTTGCCTGTTCAGAGAAAACAGCTTAGGATTGTATGTTTGATTCATACACGTATAATTTTGTGAGAACACCTACTTCTTTCTCCTCCTGAAAGTATGCAACTGGTAAGGACACGAGCTGAACTATATCCATAATAGTAGGATTGGTGAAGAAAGTTGGGAGGGGAATCAGCAAGCAGAAAAGAGAGAAAAGAATACCAAAGGGAATCATTTATCTTGTAATATAGATTGCTGTCCTAGCAGCAGGCTTTAATTACCTTATTAAACTAACTAAATTTGGATGGGGGTTTCTTAAATATCCAATAAAATCAAAAGTTCTAGAGTACAGAGTCAATATTTTTCTTCTGAAATTCCCTGTCTTTACTTATTTCCTACCAAAGAAACACCTAGGAGCTAGAGAATATATTTATTGATGCATTATAGGATTTTAAGTAAGAATAAATCTCTAGCCAGACAAATTTATTACCTAAATAATAACCAAGAAATTGCTGTCATCTCTATTTCAGCAGAACAAAAATCAGGAAGCAGCAAAATTCAGTGATTTATTTTCCAAAGTTTATACAGCAACTTTGATGCTTTGAATGAAGCCCAGATTCCTCTGTCTCTAGCCCTCAGAAAGAGGTTAGCTTTGGCTGCTGATAGGGCAGGTGTCCAGCAGCATTTCTGTTTAATCCTCTGCAGAAGGACTGCACGGGGCTCTGGTCCTTTGACAGCATCCATTTCTGTCAGTGTACCCTGACAGTGTACAGCCAGGTGGTCACTGCTTTTTCCATACAATAAACAGCATTAAGGCAAATGTCATACCCAGACCTGACAGGAATAAATGGCACAAAAGTGATGAAGGATGGAGAATTATTTAGTAATAGTGGAAACTTCTAGCCAATACTGACCTTTACTCAAGTGGCAATATTTCTAGGTGATTAGTAACTGCAAACATACAGTGCATATACACCTTTCCGAACCCTTGACTTTCTACATGGCTTTTGTCTATTTAACTAATATATTTTCCTCTTCCACTATATTTGTCTATTAAAAGATACCAAAATAAAAGCAGTCCAATTTTTTTCCAAAGCTTTACTTAATTTACAAAAAAAATTTAAAAGATTCTTTACCTAAAGCAAATAATAATGTATGACCTCTTGCAATGTCAGCTTCACATTCTGATGTGATAAACAGTTTTTAAAATACATCTGGTACGTTTCATCCCTCAGACATAACTTTGCTTCAAAACTAGTGAAAACATACCATGACCAGCTTAGATAACATTTCTGCAAAAGTATGGTAAAGCTCAGAGTTGACTAAGGCTAGGATTTATTAATTTATTAATAGGATTATGCGGGAGCACGGGACCCTCGTACAACAAATCAATGTGATTTTGCAAGAGTCCGTTTATTGTTTACATTACTCCATTCTTACGCATTTCCACAACTGTAGTTCACGCGATCACACACAATCCGATTGGGTCTCCCGCACTGTCCACGCGCCGTGCATGCACCTTTCAGGAGACCTGATTGGTCTCAGTCCAGGGTGGTACAGTCCCTCTTCACCTGTTTTTGTTATTCTCTCTTCCAACGTCTTCGTTCCCAATTTAGAACTGCTTGCATTCCTCAGGCCCTGATAAAGGTGCTGAAGATAACTTGGCTGGGGCACCCTGACAGGGTTCTCATGCCTTACAACAGGATTACACATGGACATAAAAAAAATACCTAGATATTTATATGTGTAAAAATTATCCTTGGATCTAATGAAAAACATCAAACAAGCCTCTGAGTCTTGTACTCTTGCACTGGTGTTACACCAGTGCAATAACGATGCAGACAAAACTCAATTTAAAGAAAGCTACCATACATATGACAGGTTCTTCTTGAGATGTCCATTTCAAACTGTGAAGCAGTTTTACATAAGTACTCTTATTCACTGAAGTCAAAGGAACTGCTTTTAAAAGTAATGTGATCCTATTAGCCAGTTCAATTATAACAGCAGTCCTCTTAAAAATAAGACCCTTTATAAAAGCAATCAGAAGCAATCTTGCATTAGTAACAGTATTGATAGAATTATATATTGCTCCACATATTTTCTGAGAAGTATAATAGTGTATCCAGAGCTAGGAATTTAAGTTCTAAATAGGACAAAAATATAAGCAACTCATGTTGGAAGTCAGTAGTTTTTGATTTAGCAGTAAGAGCTTATTTGTTTCAAATAGTAATAAATATTGGAAAATTGAAGAAAGTAATTGATTTTAATCCTTAAAGAAGAGCTAATTCTGCAGTTATCTTCATCCACTTTAGGAATACATATTTTTTTCCCTCTGCATTTGGTATTCGTCTTTAAAATTTCAATTTTCAGAATTTGTTTTATATTGCATTTCAGTCCTGCCCATGTTAACTTCAATATAAAGTTATATTAAAGGTATAAGTATCACCATTTTACATTAAATAATTGTTATCACTTCAAATTTGGCAAATTGTGCTTTCCATCCTACCATTTCCCCTTCAAGTCCTTTGACAACCAATGAGAACAACTTTGCAGTTTCTTGAAGGATGCACTAAAACATTGCAAAAAAATATACAGGCATTTACGAGAAGAAGAACTGGGAAATATCCTTTCAGGCAGGGTATTAAGCTGCTTCCACTTTTTTTTCTAAGTGGAGACAGTGATTTGCTTGAATACTGGACTGAGAAATGGTGCTCCACTGCCTGGGAGATGATGGTGACACTCAGGCTTCAGCTGGGAACTGGAACAGGTCTAGGAATGCTCTTCAAGGACACCAGGTCTGAACAGTGAGACAGATTCTTAAACTTTTAAACATGCAGCACAATGATTGAATGAAGAACAATGTGTCATGAATAGGACACAAAATGCATGTATAACAAGGACACAAAGTGTGTGCAACTGATAGCTCTGCTGCTTTACAGTGAGAACAAAAACTGAATGCAAAATGAAGGTCACTGCTATAAGGTTAAATAAAAAAAAGAGATGATCAATGCAATAAAAGAGCATTTTCATCTTTTTGGAATGACAACACATAGCAACCACTACATGAATATTAGGGAAACAGTAACCGACTGGCAAATGAAATGAGCTCAAAGTATCTGGTGGCACTTCTTAGGGACTTTCTCACTGTCCATTTCACTTGTGCTGCATCTACTCAGATATACACCTCTCCTTGAAACAAGTCTTTCAGGAATGAAGTAGGAGCTTGGTCTTCATATATTTAACACTGGCTGAGACTTTCTAACATTCCTTTTAACATTCACATTCCTGAAAACAAAATGAATAATGCTTAGGACTGAAGTTTATTTCAGTGCCTCTTAAGACCTGGAAACCACATAGAATCTCTTCAGTCCAGGTTCCCTAGTGCTTTATTTTCTTAACTAATACAAAATACTTTCCAAATACTTAAATTTGAGTCCATTAGATACTCATCATCCTGCTTCTGCATCAGTGTTCTGCTTGTCTTCTCTGAGAAAACTATACTATAATTATTAATGCTGAGACACATGTCAATTATCCAAGAAGTTTTTAATCAACCAAATGTCATTTACAGCAAAATGTTCCCCATGTAATAAAGCCTCTGCTTCCTCCTAGTTAATCCCTACACTATCGAATATATTTGTTAACCAACCCACCATTCTCTTTTTTGTCCCTTCTATGCCCTTATGGCAAATACTTCTCTTTTTGCCAATATTTAGACTATTTTAAGGGCAGAAGAGTTCATACCAATCTGGTGGGTTTTGTGAACCTGTCTTAGTAAATCAGTAAATTGGTGTGAGAGAGGTGCAGTTCTTTGTGCCATAGGGTTTATGGAGCATTATTCCATGGTCCAGGCAGCTGACATTCTGCTGGCAGCACCATCTGTTCACAGATATATTTATCTGCATGTCACATCTGTCCCTAAGACTTGACCTTTGATCAGCAGAATTAACAAAAAAGCCACCTGAGCTCCTGACCCCTTCACCCCCCCATTCCAGATCCTTACAGTAGCTTTTAATCTGTGTAACCCCATTCCCAGCAGTGTTATAAACACTCACATGGAACATAAGCATGGAGGAGTGTCCAGAGGGTTGGAGGAGTCTTGGCAATATTTCAGTATCACCAAGGATTTGAGCTCTTCAGAGCGAACATGCCTCCCACAATGTCAAGTCATGTCAACAGATGGGTCCCATTGTCAGGCTCACCACCACTGCCATTGACAAATCTTATAATCTCATCACAAAAGTGGTGTTATTTGGTGTTCCTCATTCAACCTAATCCTTTAAATTCTTAACTTTATGAGAATTTCACATTCTTGTCTTCCAACCTCTCTTTCTCCATTTCTATCACTCTTGCAAAACTATAACTTTTCTATTTACAGGGGAGAAAAAAGCCCCAAAAACATAAATACTGATTGTCAAGAAGACAAATTAAACTGAAAAAACCCCAAACAAAATGAAAGCACATACTTTTTCTCTTTAGAAAAGTCTAGGACTTGCTAAAGCATATATGAACTTGGTAATTCCAGTGATTATTTTACTGACAACAATTAAAAGTACTGTAGAATAAAAGGATGCAAACTCATCTATCCTTAGTGGTACAAAGTTGAAGAGAAGATAAAAATGTCTTTAGTTATAATCGTTTGCTTTAGCAAAATCTCTGATTGAATTCCTGAAATACTTCCTGAAATAGACTCCTGTACAAAGTCCAAGTTTACAATGAAATGAACCTACACAGATGGAGTGCAGTGCCATAGACAACGTCATCCTTTGGAAACATTTTAAAGGAAACCTAGTATAATATCAAATCAATCTTTTTGTGACATACTGATTAGCTACTGTGAAGAAGTTTCTTTCCTTTCTTTAATTCTAGTGAAAAAAAAAATGTTGAATTGATATATAAACAAGAAATTGAAAATTTTGAGACTGAGGTATATACGACAGTATATTTTGTAATAGGTATTTTATAATACATCTTGTAGCTACTAAATGTATTTTGTCTTAAATGAGTAATGGAGAAGCATCCCTGTCCGACTCAGGCAAAATTCAAGATATCCAATGAAAAAATAAGGGAACAGCAGTCAACAAAAAGAAAAACCAAGCTCCCTAAAGAAACACGGAACCCATAAAAATGCTTTTTAGAAGAATGGACTTCCCATGGCAGAATTATGGCTCTTAGGGGCAAGGCAGAACAGAGCAGAGAGGAGAGAGGCTCAGACAACAGAAGTTGTCAACATCCAGGATGTGTAAAGGAAAAGTCAGAAGGATTGTCTCTCAAAAAGAAAGAATTAGAAAAATAACCAAATAAAGGGTAAGTGCTTCACAGATCCTAGGATCTGTTTTCAAAGTCAATGATGATAAGCAAGTTTGGTTTGTTGGTTTCAAATCTGGCAGTGGTACTATTAAATTTAAAATGGATTTAAGGGCAGAGGTGAGTGATTTGTAAAAAGACTTTTCAAGAGACGATCTCTGGAACCAGATGGAGTGGTTATGGATAGTGCTCAGCAGCCCTGGGGACACATGAGTTGTCTTGTTTAGGGCAAAGTCTACCTCAGTGACACAGGGAAGGCATGTGCCTTCAACAAACTCAGCACTAACAGGATTCCAGACACTGAAACCCCTAACTAAATCACAGTCTTTGAGGAGATTAAAAGCAATTGGAAGAAGCTTGGCCAAAATCTGGCAATAATGACCTAAAGTCACGAAACAAGAGCCCTTATTTCATGCCTTTTGCTTATGCATTTTTGCCATTCTTTCTGCTTATCTGGTTCAAGAACATGGGAACACCAAAGCAGCAGTCATTACTAAACTGACAGTGTAGTGGGCTTTTCAGAGCTAGACATTGCTTAGCTAAGCCATACATACATTTCTTAACAACATTAAAATGTGTTAACAGTAATACAATGTTCATAAATAACTGCAGCATTCCAAAATATCCAGCCTCACTGAAATGCTGCAACTAAAGGCTTCCAAACATTGTATAGGTGTTTTTTTTTATTCCCATGACACATTAGAAGCATATTTCATGGACTGACACTATAGAATTTGCAGAAATGTTTCTGACTGATTTTGTCACTTCATTCTTTGTATATTTCTGTAATTTCCCGAAAGCTAGGTAATATGCAAAAGAAAAATAAGGCTCTTTGAATAATTTTTTTTCACTTTTTACCTCATTAAAATATTTCTTGTTCTCCTTTAAGTCATTTTTAGTATAGGTTTCTTCCCACAGTGACTTAAGAAATTATCTTCTCTCAAGCTATGGATCTGTTCATTTAAGGGAAAGCTAAGTATTCTCCTACCATGGGAGAGTTTCTAGGATAATGATAGCAGCTTGACAGAGACCAGAAACAGCTTTCTTTGCTGTTCTTTAGAGAACAATACGCTGTCCCATGTCAGTGGCACAATTACTGTATTTGTGGGCAGCCTGACTATCCCTCGAGCAGCCCAGATGCACAGCAAAGAGATGTGCAGGAAGACCAGAATTCACCCCTGTCTTCCTCCTACTTTAGTCCCAGTTAGTACCCCAGCCATGGTGATACTCTGCACTGAGGTCCCAGAGCTGCAGCTGTGCATCTGCAGGTGTCTGGGCTAATGGCAAACAGGCATTTCAATGAATCTTCCGCAAACCACAGTTCAGTGGCAGAAGGTCTGCATGGATTCCAGCGTGATGGGATTTGTGCCAGTCTTCTTTGCACTGTGCCCACCCTCCCTCTCACTGAGTCTCCTCAGAAGGACAGTGTACTGGGTGTCAGGGGCTCCTCTCTGCCGTTGCTGTGCACACATTCTGCTTCAGCAGCATGGCCATCTCCCTGTGGCCAGCATGGCTTCTACCACCTGTTTGCTCTTTTTGCCAAGGCTGTGCTCATGCGGTCACTATACCTCTCCCAGCTTGGGTTAGCGGGCACTTCTCTGCTGAATCTTTTACCCTTCTCACCCTATAGCTCTGCAGCAGGACAAGCAGCCTCTCCACAGCATTTTCACTGAAGGCACTCCTTTCTTTTTGCTCCCAGATAGCCACCCCGTCTCCCTGACATGCCCAAGCTTGGGCACACCTGTGGCACAAGCAGAGCCAGCTGTGTGCCCAGCACACTCTGTCACAGCCACAGCAACCTGACCCACTCGCCTCAGCTGAGCTGTCCAGAGCCCTTGGTGGTCTCCTCAGAAGCTCATATCCTGCTAGGAGTGTTGTGCTACCTGACCAAGGAGTACAATCAATTTTAGTAGCTGCAGCTCCTCAAACCAACAACATAAAGCACATAAAAGAGGCAACACAAATGGGCCATTGCCGTTGTCAGTTTAATACTGAAAAATTCATTGAACGTTAATATGGTCAAATATCACATGAATCCTAATTCATTCAGTTTTGCAAGTTAAGCAACCAGCACAAATTCTCTAGAAATATGGCTGATCAAGTTCTCGTTTCTCAAGACTTGAGAACTTATGTCTGAAAAAATAAAAATATATTGAGAAGCTGCAGGTTTCATTTTCTATTAGCTTTGCATTCTCAGGGGCAGTGTACAAAGGGTTTAATCACAAACCTACTGAGAATAAAAGAACGTATAAGCTTTTGCTTCAAAAGAATATTTTTCAATTTCTTTGCAATTTGACAGACCCATAACACAATTGAAGTTGTTTATGCTATGTGGTTTTTTTATCCATACAATTTCCTTGATATTTAAGATGTCACTGTTTGCCTTACTGTTGTTTCACAAGTAATTAATAAGAGAGGATGCAGAATCCCCATTCTTCATTAACCCCAAAACATGAAAGGACAAGGCTCTGAGCAACCCATCCTCTGTGACAGAGATTTCTAGAGATTTTGAGGTTAGCTGAGACAAGAGAACAAGTGTCCTAGATAAAGTTTGGAGCTAATGAAAACACTGATTATATTGTTTGACTCATAGTATAAAATTTTTGCATATAAAATTTTGAAATAAAAATTGTTATTGGCTCCACATATTTTACAAAGTTACTAAAAAAATGTTACAAAATCACCTACAAAATAAATATGGGATCACCCTAGGTTTTTATCAGAGTTTTGCAGATGAATTGGGATCAGTTTTACTCAGTGTGGCATATTTAGTTAACCTGAACATAAATTATTGTTTTAATGACATTTATCAATGCAAATATGAGTGGTATCTATCAATTTAACATTTAATTTTGTGTGATCAACACAATTTCTTGTGGCCAGCATGGCTGTTGTGTAAAAAGCCGGGTTTTCTATTCTCCAGAACTATATTTTATACATAATAATTGAGATACAGTTGTAAATATTCTTTATATTGAAAAACAAATATTACTTTGCTGATGAGGAAGCTTTTACTGAAATCTGCCCTAAAGACATTAATATATAGTATTTTAATGGATTTCTTTTCTATTGGAAAGGTATCATAAACCTAAATCTTTACAGCAATAAGCCGTGAGGAGAAACATGCTTTCAGTGTGTCATGTAAGACTAAGAAATGTAACTGAGATAAGTCCTTCACAACAAAAGTAATGCACAGAGATCCATTACAGAGCAAAACCTAAACTCCCTGCAAGCTCAGGTTAGAAGACAAGAGAAATTAACACAATCTGCAGACAAATTAAACAATACAGGGTTCATTCACTAGTGCAAATTTACTGTGAACCCCCGGTGACTCAGACATTCATGAAGCACTTTCTCCATTTAAATGCTATCCTTTGTGACAAGAGATATTTCCCTCAAGTCATAGGAAAAATGCGCCTGGATCTTCTTTGTCTACAGTAGGATTCAATAAACACCAAGCAAATATAACAGTTGTCCTTAATTGCTCTGACAGGACAACTAGCACTCACCAGATTATTTTTTCTTGTCAATTCTTGCTTTATGGGTACAGTCTAACAGATCTTGGCTTGCAGGCATGTTCACTGGAAGTCTGAAATATTTATATTTCAAGCAAGTATTGCAGCACATCTCAGAAAAGAAATTTAAAATATTAATTTGAATGTTTGCAGATAACTACAAATACTGGACTTAATACTAGAAATTGGATGTTGGGAAAGAAATGAATATATCAGATGAACAGATTCTTTTCTATGCTCTTTCTATGTCCCCAGTCCCTCCTCTACCTTTCACTTATATAAAATGACAGCATGGAAATTCCAGCTTATCATTCTGCATCTACTAACAACTGTGCAGTCCGAACCATTTAAATCAGGCAACATTTTCTAAATAAAATATAAAAATATAATAAAAATGTTGACTAATCATTACTAATCAGCAAACCCAGTTACTTTTAAACATTGAAAATTTTGAACCTACTGCACACATATTAATACTGAACAGCTTGTGCAAAAGACCAACAAGCTCTATTTGCTGTACGAATATATTTGCACACAAATATAAAGGGTTATTTGTGTGCAGCATATTTGCCTAACTCTCCTGAAAAATGACAGTTCACTGTTTCCAAAGTTGATCTTCCATTGAGAAGAAACAGACCTGCTGAATGCAGCTTATTATTAAGTAACATGAACAGACCACCAGCACAGGTAAGGAACTGGGTGCAGAAAGCATTCATAAATTCTTCAGTTTCTGTGCCCCAGAGCTCTCTCAGTAAACACTTACAGCCAGGCGTGCATTAAATATTCACCTCTGCTCCTGCCAGCACTTGAGCAGAAGCAGGAAGGACATCAAGCACAATGCAAAGGGGACACAGCATTCGCTCCTTGCACAGGGGCTCTGTTTCCAAGCCTTTGCTTTCCCTGTTTTACCCTCCCTCTCATTTGCTTTACCCTCCCAGGTACTGCCCTGCCACCAAGGGGCTGTCAGCACTGCTTTGGCCCAAGGCCTTTCTCAAGGAGGCTGGCACAGATTCAGACAATGACAATACAACACCTGCAATCAGAAAACAGAAATATAGAGGGTGGGTTCATTTGGTTGGTTGGTTTTGTACTGGAACAAGCTTTCATTGTATTAATTATTTTATGAAATGCAATTTTTTGAGTGTATTCTGGTTTTAGGTGCACAAAAGCCAGGTTGTACAGAAGCACAAACTGCAAAACCCAACCCCAAAATGATGAATACCGTTCAATATATAGCAAATTTGCTTTATTTCGTATGCTTTATTTAATCCAGTCATTGTGTCCATTAATCTAGTGTTGAATAAAACATTTCTTTGGAGATATGGAAAGAAAAAAATGAATGGTTATTCTGAATTACAGTGTATAGAACACTTCAACCATTTATTTTGACAACTTACTATTCACGTATTGAGGTGATATATTGTTCTTATCTGGGTTTACTGAACCACAATGGCAAATATTATAGAAATAGTCCAACTTGCAGAGAAATTTAACAATAGCGGTGTTTCTAAAATTATTCATTTATACAAAAAGAAAACCAAAACCAGAAACATAAGCAGTTGTTCCAATGAGATAGAAATACCAGGAAATTTTGGAGTTTTTGATCAAGTTAACAAAAAATAAATGTTTATTAGGTAAGTCAAGAGTTACGCAAAGGCGCATCTCCAAACTAAGGATATTGCACCTGAGAATAATAGTCCATCTATGACAATTTGAAACAGTTAAATATTTATACTAAGAGAGATTTATATTCGTTAAAAATACAATTTAAACCACGGGATACTGCACTTTAAAAGAGAAAATACTCCAAATCTGGTGCATACATAGATTCACCATGAGTTTCAGTCAGGAAAATCTTGGCTTGCAGGATCAGGCAAAGACCCAGCAACTTAATTAATTTAAGTTAGCATAACAAAAGGATGAACAAATCTTCACTGTGAACTATCCAGTTAGAATAGAGAAGGGACAAGCTCTTATGCATGACTTTTTACTTCCAGTATTGGTTTTAAAATGTAAATGACTCAAATTATATTTATTTTCAGATTATTTTGATGACTATCTAAAGAAAACAAAATGCTGTAGTAAAGAGAGGATAAAATGGTATGACTTCATACACAATGAAATTTAGGTGACCAAAGGTACTTGTTGTGACACTAATTTCTCTTAGATGGCTCTATCTCTTCAACTCAAGAAAAGCAAAATTCTAAATTCTGTATGGAGGAGATAATGTAGCAATATTTCGATGTAGGATAGTTTATTACATAAACAGTATGTACAAATTCTAAACATGAAAATAGTGAGTAAAAGAAATCAGACTCTATTTACATTTATATTTTTTTACAAAATGTTTTTACAAGAAGTGTATTTTTTTTCTCTAAATAACAGGACAAACACATAAGACCAATCTTTTTGTATTACATACATAAATAAATATTGACTTTAAATGACTGTTATAGGAACATAATTTCTACAGCCAAATTGGGTAACAGAGAAGCACTTCTGTTACCTCTACTACAATATAATTAAGTAAAAAGGAAAAATTTTACATATAGAGCTCTGTTAATTACTTTGTAAATTGTACCTTACTAATATATCAGTAGAGGTAATACAGTCGTTACATTTCATGCCCACAACTGAACAATGAGTTTTGGCATGCAAACCCATATATAATCAACAACATCTGCAGGTATCCATTTACATTTTTTTAAATAAAGGTTTTCTTAATCATTGAAAACTACATGCAACAGCTTATTAGTATCATATTCCTGGTTAAAATGCACAAGATTGCATAACATTATTTTTAGTAATTGATGTTCACAGGTACTGATCAAAAGGGTAGGAACATACTTGGCACATAGTATAAGAAAATGAATTAATAAATAAGTCAATATCACTATGACATTTACATATACACAAACAAAAATAAAAAAATTTATGGTGTTGTACACAGAATTGAGAATGGTCTGGTTACCCCACTTTGTTTTACAAGGCCCTGATTTAAGACAGTACTCAAGCAAACTTTGACATCCATGCTTGATTTTGAAGCATCACTAAAGCTCACTCTTAACTGCACAGGTTTACTTCCATCCCACTGAGTTCCTTTGTGCCAACCTCCCTGAATCAGGACCTGCTTATTGGAAACTCTCCCTGACTACAGCTGGGGGCATGGAGAAGAAAGTATTGTGAAATAAATTGACTCAGTATTGAGGCTTCTATACAGTTCTGCCAATACCAATGGTGAAATTCCCATTCACATTAGCAACGACTTTGTGTGTGACCATGCCAAATATTAGTGTCAATGTCAGAATGGCCACACCATGTCCTCAGTTTCTGAAGCCACTAGGTTGAGGATGTTCAGCATTTAAAAAATAAGACTTCTTATTTATTGCCTGTGTGCTATATTCTTAATGAATATTCAAGTTGGTACACATGGATGATACAGCACAAGTTCTTATTTTCTTCTGGTCTATAAAAATCTCGAAAATGGTAAAAAAAAAGATATAACAAGAACAAACCATTTTCTTCTTAAACAAAAATCCCAACAAACAAAAAAATCCACTTCACAAAGCAGTTAGCAAAAATAGCATAATCTTATAATTCTCCTTTAAGAAATAAAGATAAACAAAATGCATCCTGAATTCAACTGACAAATCCATCAGAATCATACACAGCAAACAATACGTTAGTGTAAAGGTGCAGAATATCTTAAACATCCCAATATCTCTAATATCATCCCAATATTAACTCTGAATTACACAATTTCATTAGAGAAAATAAATCTTTAACTAGTGAATTAAGTAGCAAATTGCAACTCTATTGCTGAATTAAATGTTTAATGTGGCTTAGTCTAGTAAATTAGGACAATACCCTGTATGATTTAGCAAACAAAGCTTTAGAATTAGGCACTAAAAACTTCAAATCTGTACTGCTAAATTTAAAAAAATAATCAGGAAATTGCTCACAGCTGGGAATTTAATGTCCATGCATGAGCTTTGTTGACTTTGTACTTTTCATTTTTGATTTGGAGGGTGACTTGAAATGTGAGTAGATAAGATCATTTGTAGAAGGGAAAAAATAATTTACATCTTAGTGGGCTCTATATAATACAATTGATCAATACGTTTATACTTCATCAACTTTTGGTTTTGATCAATCTACTTCAGAAGGGAAAACCTCTTGATGTTTTTCGAAAGGACCTTGCTACTTTGAACAGATGAATGTTTCATAGAGAATGGCACCAGTAAACAGTAACAGTTTTGATTCATCCCTGAAGGATGAGGGTGTGATGACTCAGGGCTTCTAACTTTCTGCTTATATCCAATGGATTGGCATCATTGCAACAAAAACCACCATCTATGTTCCATGCTGCACAGTGTCACCACGAATGAAATCTAATTTCATTAGCATTATTCAAGTCACTGTAGATTTGATCCAGCACAACTAGAACTGACTGTGATTGAAAGGTTTGGACAGAATTCTTCAGAGAAGCCTGAGGTAATTACTTCCCCCGATCCTGCTGATCCAGCAAACACCACAAAGATCACTTCTAGACTCATCTTTGCCCTGTGCAATCCAAATGTGAAAGCAGTGCTGCACACTAGTCCAATGCAAATTTTGTTTTCTTTGTAAAAACACACACATGAAACATTTCCATCCTGAAAAAAGCATCTCAGACCTCTGTACTACAGATTTTTTGAAGACATATTCATCTGCTAATTTGCTAATGTATTTTGGAAAATAGAGGAGGGAATTAAAAGCGCCATAGCGTTTAAAATATTTTAAGCTATTGTTAAAAGCCCAAACCATGTAGCAATAGAAAATGTCTGGGAAAATTTTTGGTCACTAAGTTAATATCAAAAAAGACAATGACCAAAATATAAGAAGAATGGAAAACAGCCCTTTAAAACGGAAGGTGAAAATGTAGAAAAACTGTAATAAGCAAGCCATCACAAATTAATGCAGTTTCCTTATCCCCCTGTGGCATTAATGCTGTAAACTTCAATAAAGACAACCTGAATACTTTGGGAATATTTTACTATGATAAACACAGCTCTGAGCCTCAGTTTCAGGCAGGTATTTCTTCATATTTGCTTTTTCACAAAACAGTTTGTCATCAAGATAAGGGAAATAAATTTACCACTAATGTCTGAGCACCTTTTACTGAATATCTCAGAAAAATATGAAGCACAGGTGAGTCTGTAGCACCTGCTAGTACAAAAAGTGGCCACTTTGTCAAGCTGGACTCAAGTTTTAAGGTACATTAGCCTGATGTGATGATTCAAGGAGCAATGGAAACAGTGCCAAAGAATTCAGGAGCACTTTAAACATCTTGAACATTAAGAGCTGATTATGGGTATTTGTATGGATGTTTATTGGCAGATACTTTCCACCCTCTCAATAATAAATTCAAGAAGTTTCTGTTTACTATTGAGATATGTGTCTCAGTGTGACAAATTATTCTAGACAGTTTATATTGCACAATAAGGCAATATGAATTCCCTTATGGTTAAAAAGGGCACCCTTCTGTCTAAATTTGAAAAATGAATTCAAATAAACTATAAGCCAATGTTTTCCAGATGCCAGAATACTGTCACGTAATTCTTTCTGTAAGCAGAACAGCAAAATAGAGCTAATATATCCATCCTTCTGTACTAAAGATCCACAGGGAAAAGAAATATGTGCATCAAAATTCAAAGCCAAAAAGTAGCTCTACAGCTACTTGAATAATAAATGTGCCTCAGAATTTCAATTTCTAAAACATTAATGTTAACTATTCAGATTTTTAGCTAGAAAACTGGTGTTTCTATTCCAGATAATATTATATATTGAAATATTATATATCAAAAAATTGCAAGTAATATTTTAAAAGTTATTCTTCCAGGACCTAACGATTAATTGCATTCACTGCCATCAATTTTAAACAATTCTATTAACTGCCATTTGTTTCTCTACAACGGTATTTCTACCCCATATATCCTTTAACTATTAACTATATTAATAGATCTACATGATAGAACACTACCACTTTAGACCAGATGGGTAATACAGATGTATCATCACCCTCCTCCATGGTGACACTACAATTAGTAAAAGCTGGGTATTTCAGGGTTTCTGCTGCTGGTATTTATTTTACTTATGTCCTTATTTCAGACATATGGAGATATTCCTTAACAGCAAAATACACTAGGGCTTAAATTGGTGACAGGCAGGGCTTTAACGAAAATAGATAATTTAAATCCACTGATTCGAACATGGCCTCTTTCAAAAGTATGTATACATCACAGGACCTTTCAAATAGTAACATTGAATTCAGTAAGAGAAAAAGCTGTATACACTGCACTGTTTCAACCTACTTTAAACATAGAATATGAAAACATTATAATGAACACACTTTTAATTTTCTAACAGGTGTTGAATTGGATGTGATTTCAGTTTGTTGAATAATGCTGGTACTGAAATGATACTTGCTTTATGATTCATCCTGGTCGTGGTGCATTGTAATTCTTCATGGCTAAACTACAGAGAAGTGGATACAGATCATACAGGATGGAAAACTGGGTTCACTGCTCCAACAGATGTGCTGTTACCCAGCCCTCATTTGGGAGCTCAGTTTTTTTCCCCTCAGTTACTTGTATAATCATCTGAACCAGTCTAATATTTCTCTGGGGGTGGCTTGTAGTGATGTGGATGATGTTGCTTCAGATGAGGTCCTAAACAAAAGAACAGGAAATTATGCACATATCAAACCCTGGATATGTAATGCCAACATTTATCCACACTGAAAAGGCTTTGTGAGGCCTTCAGCTTTCAATCCTTCAGCTTGTAAGTGCTGTGCCTGTGCTGACAACTGTGTGCATGTTCAGTCCAGGCAACTTTAGTGGGCTTATGAAAGGACAAAAAGATTCAAGCAGATGAATTTTGAACAAATTAACGGTATTTTTTACTTGGCTTTGCAACACTGAGCTGTATTTTTCAGAAACACATGAAGTGCTGGAAATAGCCATTAAGAGGTTTGCATTCCTTTAGAAATATGATCAAGCTCTAGCCATGCTGGACTGACTGAACCCAGAAAAATCTAATCTTGAAAGTATGTAATCCTCCAGGCAGCACCTGGAGGACAGACCAACATTGGATCCCAAGTGCTACAGGCATAAGCCAAAGAGGTGTGGCTGCAACAAGTGGCAAATGTTAGACCACAGAAACTGAATGAGAGAAAGACTTTACTTGCTTGATGGACAGTTATGGGGGGGAAAAAGCCAGTACTTTCACATAGCTTAAGTTTATGGAATGCTACTGGAACCAGTAAAAACTCTACAGCTGAAAAAACCCTTTACGTGTGGAAGACTGAAGTTTTGTAACATGTCACTGCCACTCGTCAGAACAGTGTAGGGCTTACTGTGGGGTGCAAATGGAGGAAGGTCAGGTGTTCTGAAGGATTTAATTGTGGCTGGCCCTTCCCCACCAGTCGTCAGCACTTGAACTTCCAGGCGGTACAGCATCGATGGCCTCAGGTTGGGCACAGTGAGCACATAATGATCCTAAAAATAAAGAAATCACTTTAATTGTCACACCATCAAAAAATAAAATATAGTTGCTCTACTCTTGCACATCAGTGGTTTACACAGGTTCTATCACTGTCAACACCCACAAATTATTTTCATAGAATTCCGTTAAAAGGATTTAACACATGCATCACTTTGTTGAGCAAGTTTGTTTTGAATTTGTTGCTTGCCATTCCCTTTGAACAGACACATTTTTAACCATAATACTATGGTTTCATGTGTACAAGGTCCAAGTTGTTACAGAGTGTTATGGAAAGTGTGCTCATCACTTTAGTCGTATGCTCATCACTAAAAAATGAATAAAAATATAACTTCCTAACCATTCTTTTTAACAAACATGTCCATTACATAGACTTGTTTTTATTTTGGATTTGCACATGAATTCTACTAATTGGTTATTTAAGTAGTGGATGGCCTGGGGCCACTTTTGCAGCTAGTGAAAAAAAAGGGTGACCAAATGTTGTGGTTTTAGTAGAGGGGAGGGGGCCATAAAGATGGCTCCTGTGAGAAGCTTCTGGAATTCTTCACCATTTCCAGCAGAGCCAATCTCTGATGGCTCTGAAGATGATGGACATGCCACTGGCCATGTTTGGGCCAGTGAAAAAGGTTAGTTACACCTCTGTGATGACATATTTAAGGAAAAATCAAAACAAAATGCACACGCAGCTGCTTTTAGTTAGAGAAGGAGGAGGATGTGAGAACATGTGAGGGAAAACAACATGGAAGCACCAAGGTCAGTGGAGAAGGAGGGAGAGGAGGTGCCCCAGGCTCGGGAGCTGAGATTCCTCTGCAGGCCGTGGTCAGCCCATGGTGAGGCGGGGTGTCCCCCCTGCAGTCCATGGGGTCCATGAGGAATGCAGAGCCACCCGCATCCGTGGGTGAGGTGCCAACANGGTTCACAGAGAACTGTCTTTCGTGGGAGGGACCCCATGGCAAAAGCAGAGGAAAAAACTCCTCTCCCTAAGCAGGGGAAGAAGATCTTGAAAATGGACTGACCTGAACCCCCACACCCTGCCCCCCTTGCACTGTTGGTGGGAGGGAGGGAGGAGTGGGGAGTGGAAAGAAGGGTGTCTTTTAAAGGTTTCGTTTATTTCTCATATCCTCCTTCTAACTCTGGTAGTAATAAATTTCACTTTGCAGCTTTTAAGCTGAGCCTGGTTTGCCCTTGGAGCGTTTTCTCCCGGTTCCTTATCTCAACTCATAGACCTCTGAGTTAATTCCCTCGGTTTTTTTCCCCTCCCCTTCCCTCATCTGCCCAGCTGTGGCAGGGGAGGGAACGAGTGAGCAGCTGCTTGTGGGTGCCTGGCACTTAGCCAGGATCAAAACCACGACACCACATTAATTTCAGATTTGTCCCAGTTACACTGTAAGAATTTGTCTTCTGCTGTTAAGGCCATTTATGGTGTGATAGTCTCACTTGTCACTGCTCCTTACCTTTTGTGGCCATTTAGACCTGTGCAAAATAATTTCCAAGTAATTTTATGGAAACTTCCAGATGGGAATACATCTGGCTAAAGACTGACAGATATTAAGGAATCAGAAGTCATTCATTTAAATCAAAATCAAAACTATATATCAAAGCATCATCTGCATTAAACTGTAACAAATCACATCTTATTCCAGTGATGCCAGACAGTGTGGGCACAGGTTGTTCCTGCCATCAGCCAAGCTGGTCTGGCCAGGAATCCACAGGACAAGTTATTCCAGTTGGCACTGTACCCACCCCATGTGGGGAAGCCACAGTGAGCTGTAGGAATAACTTTGGTTATTCCTGTGAGATAATTTGCTGCTACTTCCAGAGGAGACAGTAAAGGGGAAAGGAGAGAAAGAAAAAGTGGGGGGGGGGGATGTGTTGTTTTCCTGGCAAATTCACATATTCAGAGATGCGACTGCATTTAGCAGACCTGACTGAATCTGTTCCATCTCATATAAAACACTGCGTGGGCAGGGGAGAGAGAGGAGTGCACACACTGCACTTGTACACTCACTCTGCTCATTCAGGTGCTCCTCTAGCAGTCGGGCCCTGTGCATTTCACACCTGATTGTGTAAATACTACATTTTTAGTCAGAGTGAATGGCGTAACACACCCTAAATTTTCGTGGTTGAGACATAAATACTGTTTCAACTCAAATCCGAGATTTCTGCAAGTTAACCCGGTGCCATAAACAGACAGATACATACAGTGACAGGTAATTAAAGGAATCTCCAGGCTCTACAGTAGTGACCACACAGATAAAAAACTAAAGCATAATACAATGAAAATGCATGTTTTAAGTAAAACTTTATATGCATTTCAGATCTAATTGGACCAAAAGCTTACAAAAAAGAATAGAAATTCTAAATCAAATATATGCCTGCTCCTGAAAAACTAAGATGGAAACTAGAGTGAAAATCACTATCTCATGGTCTGTTGATGCTGGCAGCAGAGTTTGAATGAAGGTCTCTTCATCTTTCTCTGCCAGAAGAGAAACTGAAATAGCAAAAGCCATCTTAGAGAGAATAAGGGGAAGAATTTAAATTGGTAGTTCTAACACTGTCAACAAACAGTGAAATCTAGTTCTCTTTAAAATTATTTGTCCATCAGATTATGGTGCATATTGAAGGAGGAGAAAGTGACTTTTTCTTTAGAGCAATGTGACTGAATGGAAGAAAAAATTCTCTTAACTTCCTCAACTTGAACACCAAATAATTACCAAAACAAGAGTACTGGTTAAGTTGAACAACCTGACCATCAAAAGAAAATAAGAACTATCTATTGCTACACAGACGATCTTTTCTTCTTTTCAGGCACTTCTCAGACAAAGGTTGCTAAGTTGAAAATTTTGCACATTAAAAAGTTTGATGTATCATCAATAATAATAGCTATGCTTTGTATCTCTGTCAAGGAGGAAAAATTAAGCTCTTCCTGTTCCAACTTATCTGCAGAGTCAGAGTGTTTGACATCTGCATCACCACTAAACATTACAAATGAGCCACAGACACTCAGACTTAGGGAGCCACTGCCCAAGGAAAGTAACAAACAACTTACTGCTGGCAGTATCTGTGACTGTGAGATGATGCTGTTGGGCAAACTGTTCTGTCGGCTCTCTGTGGTCACCTCTGCCCAAGTGACTTGAAACCCTGTCATGGGCTGGTGAAGGTCTGCCTTAGATATCTTCCAGGAGAAATGACCAGTGATGTTTCCTTCCTGAACAATAAAAGACGCAGACAGATTCTCGGGTTTGGCCAACACTTTGGGTAGAACCGGCACTATAAATTTGGAAAGCAAAAAAAGATAAGCTAAACTATTAGAGATAATCTTCAATAAGGTTAATTTAGTTTCACAAATCAAGGTCAGACAGAGCTCTGTTTCTGGTATTACACAGGATCTGGTCAGCTTTCTACCATCATGTTTTCAGTGTTAACCAAAGCCAATCTTTGACATATTCCACTGACATTTTGGGCCAAACTCAAACTTCAGATAAAACGCTCTCAGCTGCAGGTAGAGAAAGGAAAGTTATGGCATGTAAAGACCTACATGCCTCATTCACAGGGACCCATTCTCCTGCTCCTCATATTTCGGAATATCTGAGCTCAGATTGGAAGTTTTGGGACCACAAGAAAATGCACAAGGTAGAACAGAACTCAGTAATTCAACCAAAAAGTAAAATTCATGCTCTAAAACTGTAATACAAGTTAATAGGGGCACTCTGATTAGGGAAAAGTTATAGCTGAGTTACAGTTGCCCAGGAAGGCTGTAATGCTGGAAACTGCCAGGACAGGCATTAAGGAAATGGCAGTGATGGCCAGCAGGGCTCTGGGTGACTTAGGGAGCACGGGGGTGCCCTTGGGAACAGAAGGGACTCAACATGAGAGGGTTGCCCTCTAACCAGAGAGAGAGGTATCCACATTTGGCAGCGCAAAGCCATGGCTGACCTGACCCAGGACTGGCTGGCCCCAGAGGTCCTCTAGAACCAATATCTCCATAATTCTGTAACTTTCATAACCCTCTAGCTACACATTGTGTCAATGCTGCAAAAGATATGAGGGCTTGTATTATTTGAGAGCAGAATTAAACTAAGCAAAATCAAACTGAAAAAGCAGCTTGCATCTGCAGCAAAGCATTGAAAGGATGGGTCATGCCATCATAATCATGTTTACAGTTATTATCCATCATTATAAGAAATACAATTGGGAAACCGTTCTTCCTTTCAAAAAAACCCCCAACTATGTCATAACAAATGTTACTGCATGTCCACTAAGATTACACCTAATTGACAAAACAGTAATAATATACTACCCAAAATCAATACTGCTCTGTATTTCTGCTGATTTTCACATAAGTATTAGTCAAATTTTTTATTTGTTTTGAATCTTCCATTTTCTGTTCTAGAACTGCTTTTAAAGACACTCTTTTGGTGATTATAAATGCATTTGGAACTATTTGATAGTTCTCCAGATCATGCCTTACCTGTTTCAGCAGGACAATTAATGTGCTTGTGTTTTTTTTCTTTAAATGCAGAGCAAGGTGGGGTAACAAAGAAAGTACTCTCAGCCTTAAAACGACCTTTAGATTTTGCAGGCAGAACAGTTACTTTGTATTTGCACGAAAATGACAGGTCCTTCAGAATAATGTAGTTTTCCTACAATAAAAAAAAGGCAAAAAGATCACATGCTGCAAATAGAGCCCAAGGAAAAAAAAGAAAAAAAAATATGAACAGATTGAAAAATAACTTTGGCAAAAGATGAAAAGTTTTCTTAAAAAAAATATTTTCCTGGATACTTAACACATGCCAGCGTGGTTTTAACTCAGATAAGAAAGCAAGTATTGTCAATGTTATGACTATTTTCAGTAGTAAAATATATTAGCATGGTATTTGAATATGTCCTTCAATTCTACACAGTTCCTTCGACACGCTGCATCAAAGCAACTGACTTCTAGTATTTAGAACAGTCTCTGTGAATGATGGCAGTCGGGGTAGCAATGTGAGGATATAAATTCTAATCAAATTAAATAAATGTAAGAAAGCTGAGTTAAGCTGCTGTAAATGACAGGCTTCATCTATGTTTAACTTTTTAAAAGCACACTGAAAGTTCAGCATGGCATTATGGATGCATATTTTTCCACTTCAGTACATTAAGTACTTCTATACTCTTACCAGGAAGAAAAACTCCACAGCTAAATACAAAGCACAAGTCTCTGTTTAAGGACAATGAGTGGAGAAGAAAGCTTTACACAAAGTGTAAGCGTCCTGCTAAATCCTTACTGTTGTCTGAAGTACTTTTGAAAATTACAGCCTGAAAGCTTTAGCACAAATTATATATGGAAAAAAATGTGTGTTTGGTTGGGTTTTGTCCTGCAAAAATCTCTAATACTACTGTGCTGGCTAAGGGCAAACATCTTTCACCACCTTTCAGATCTTTAATTCCCTTCAGAATCACTAATTTCTAATGTTCTTCTGCATAACTCCCTGTTTTTGCTAATTGCAAATTAGTCTAACCTTCACCTGGAAGGTCATTTTTGATGGGACATGCACATTGGGCTGAGAGTGGATTTGACTCGCTGCCTTCCACTTGCCAGGAGAGTGGTCCAACTGGTTTGATGTCTCCGTAAATTGTGGCAGGACTATTTTTATTTATGACAGGGCCTAAATGCCCAACACTGAAAGCGTAAGGCCTCTATCCTCCTTGACCTACACATATCCAGCACCAAACCTTTTGTACATCGGCCTTTGTCTGTTTGCTTGTAGTTAGTTTCTTCCTCAAAAGAAACACATTTTCCCAAAGTAGATTGGATGAATTACCACAAAATGATTGAAAGCAAATAAGTTCATTAATCCCACAATGCATTTGGACAGATGTCCAAACAGTCTTTCCTGACCTCTAGTGGAAATAAACTTCATAAATGTTAAGTTTCTCCTATCTCTAATGTGCATATCTTGAAATATTTGGAATGATCATGACATTATGTCAAAATAATTTTTTAAATCCACCTCTAATATTTGCTTTGCTGACCTTATGAAGCAGTAAATCTTACAAGCTAACAGCATCCTGTGTGAGAAATTATGTCTTTTGATTTACCCTTTTACATGCCATTAACCCCTGAATTGATGGGGTAGTACAGATCAGGTTAAGAAGGAAAAGTGAATTGTGATTTTGTCCATTCTCCATAACACACTAAATCAATTGTGATGCACCAATCACATTACTCTGTTGTTCAAATAATGTGTTACAGAGAGAGATGACACTAGATTGCCAACAAATTGAGCACGAAGTACTGCCACTGCAATATATATTTGGACTGACATGTACTTACATGAAGCTTTTCTCCCTATCTGATATCTGTCCAACCTCCAGATTTAATATCTAGTATTTGTCACCTACAGTCCTTCTTTTCTTATCTATTATTCTCCTCAGGGTTGTGAAACTCACCTGCATGTCTAAAAGGAAACCTGGTTTATTAATTACTATTATTACTCTTCACTATTAGCACTGTGCTAAAGTCCTACATTATTAATTGCAGATAAAGCTCCATGTTCTATATTCTGTAGAAATATGTAAGTACTTAGTTAAGAAGTTTGCCTGGTCTCATTTTCTGAATAACAACAAAAACAAATAAAAGATTTTAGTCTAGTGTGGATTTAGGAAATCCAAGCAACCCCAAACCAGTCCAGATACATAATTTTTATCTTTTACCACAGAGGAACATTAAGAAGAGAACATCCTTACTGATCTATGAAACAGGGTATAACATGTATTGTGTTATGTTATAGAACCATCCTTTCTCTTGCTGCCTAGAAACTACTCAGATTCAAGCACGAAGCTGAATGGAGACTTACATAAGTCAGCTCTGTTACTTTCCTAAGTCCTTTGGTGTCATTGTGTGCACAGGACTCCAGCAACCACTGGACTTGGAATTGATTCATGCTGATATCTAAATGAGAGAAAAAGAGAGGAAAATACATATATTATAAGTATGTTTTCACCATTGCAACTTTTCTGGCTTCTCTGGATAAAAACAGAAGGACTTTTAAGTATTGTACAGTAGGTAATTCCCCACTTGTACCTAAGCAAACTCTAATACAATGGAGAAAATATTATACACCAATGTAATTCAAACTTTGTATCAGCTAATGGAGATAAATTTTAAAGTAGTGAAATTGCATTTTCAGATATGTTACCATATACTGCTTACATTTAGAAAAAAAGAATTTAAATTGAGCCCTAAAAAATAATCTCAGTGCTGCTACTTCTAATCATCCTGCAAATAATGGGACTGACTTTGTGTCAACTGCCTGACTCTTTATATTGTTAGAGCATTGCAATACCGCTGCCTGGCAGTGCTTGAGAAATCTGTGCCTGAAGATATGTGAAAATGCCTGTAAATCCCCAAGCTTTCTTCTCTCAGGATATGCCATAAAACCTGTTCAGTATCTGTCCAAATAAAATTCTAGTCTTGACTCTTATGAGTAATACTGAAGGCTTAAGTTTACTCCCATTTATATCAATGACAAAACTTGCTGCAGTATCAACAGTATAAGCTTTCAACTTATTTCCAGCTCTTCTACCTTTTTGTCTAATAATGCTTGAATAGGGAAGGAAAACAAAGAGCAATAAAGAACTGACAAAACAAGGAAAACTCATTAGGCAGTGCAAGTAGTTCCTGACATTTTTCTGTATTTCATCCTCTATACAGGGGATGCAAAATTATGTCTGTTAATATTAATTAGATTGGTATGACCTAGCCACTAACGTGCCTGGCTGTGGCTTTCAGGAGGGAACAAATATCTCTGACGCCTTAAGGGCTGATCTGGCATTAGACTGCTATGAGCAGTTTGGATGCAGAAGAAAAGGATTGTAAACTAAAGAGAAAATAACTAGTGCAGGAAACTAGCTGAAATGGCCCCTTGAAATAGATTTTTGCAGTAGCTGTTCATCATAACAACATGTATGCGAATTATTTTTGCAATTTCTTTGGAAACAATATTTCTTTCAAAAAGAAATCTGTTAAAAATACATTTCCTGCTTTGTGATTGTTCCCTCACACTTAAAATAAATAAAGAAATAGATGTGCTTCTGCTTGTTTCTTCAAGCTTTCCCACTTGATGTGCCTATTGGATGAAGGCAAAACTCACAGGGCATTTGTAAGTAGGTTTCATCTGATTTCATCTCTTCCAGTTCACTGTCTTATCAACTATCACCTGCTAGATGATTCTTAAGGGCTCTTCTGACCCAAACCATTCTATTGTTCATTGTTCTATCATTATTTTAAACTATCTTCATGGGTGGACTGCTCTTTGCAAAGCTACAAAATGTATATTTTCACTTGCAGTACCTTTCACTTGCAGTCTATAAATAAGTCACTCTCCTTTGGCTAAACATTTATCCAAGCCAATTAAGCCTTGGAATTATCCAGCAGTTAGGTGTTGCCCTGAGTTTTG
>VYZT01064438.1:0-34243 GCA_013400735.1 Pomatostomus ruficeps
ACAACAACAACAAAAAAAATCACAGCAACACATGAAAAGGTTATTTCATAGAATTCCCAGTACATATTTTAAGAAACCACAATTCTGCCTCTCAAGAGTGTGGTCTACTAGTTAGTAAACAGTGAAAAATGCAAGCGTTACACACTGGAGAATGACTTCTGTCCTATCTGGCAACCACCTCTGTTTAGAAGACTCATCAGTAAGGCTGAAGTGATTACTCTATAAATATAACCTCTCTTTTTTTTTTTTTTCCCTACCATTAAATAACAATTTACTGGTTGGTTAAGGCTTATAGTTTAGATCAGGTAAGTGAAGAAAACTTGTTCATGAATTAACCAAATAAAATTTGCTTCTAAATTAAGCAATGAATTTTTAAGGTTTGAAAGTGATACTGCATGAGAAATCTTAAAAGGAAGAAAAATGAAGAAACTTTATCATCACAGTGAGTTGTTTATATATGAACCAGAAAAGAATTTTAGATGGAAGTAAATAATATTATGGTTTTCCTGCATCACCATAAAAAATTAGTTCTTACAATCTAGTTACATGTAACATTTAGAATTAATACTTTTCCCTCATTCTTCTAAGTAAAAGCATTTGTACTATATTTAATAAGCAGTTTCTAAGTGTAAAAAGCATCACTGCCTTTAAAAATAATGTTCTCTAGATAACAACAGCAACAATAATAATAGTGTTCAGCTTAATTTATCATAAATCCATCCACATTTACTTCAGCACCCCTCAAGAAGAAAGAATATACAAATACACCTGACTGCAGTGCCACACTAGACACAAGAAGCAGAGAATGCCAAGGCAGCTTTTCTGACCTCAGACTGTAAGAGGGAATTTAGTGATGACTAAATGCATGCCAGCAATTAAACCTTATGTCTAAAAGAGCTCAAGGAAAGTCAGAAATATGCTTGGTTTAAAGAAGTGCTGCTATTGAGAAAACAATTATCTTTTTTCTCACATCAAGAAATCTGTGGAAAACACCACAAAGAGTTGGGGTTTTTTTTTCAATTAGTCCCCCTAATACTAGGATAGACATCTCAGAAACTGGCTGACACCCTTCTCCAGGAAAGAATAATTGCAAAGAAAAAGAACATGTGTGTCTTTTTCATCTATATCAGCTCAAATATGAAATCAATTTTCTCTGGCCAAGAAAGAAACATCCCTTGTGTTTGCTTTCCTGAGAACTTGCATAACCAAGTCTTATTAGCCAAAATGTTTGCATAGAGACCAATTTAGGCTTTCACACTTCAGTATATCAGAAGTGTATATTTTATCAGGGAAAGGAGACTGATAGACAAACTGAGACAAAGTACTGGTTGAGGGCAGGGTTCCCTTAAATCCTCGGTCTACTTCCTATACCAAGGAAGTCAGTGAGCTGAGTACAACCCTTCCAGCCAGGGTCACTCATGCACGCACATGCTGCTATTTTCATGTCAATACAGTGAGACAAAATTCAACTCTGGAACTTCCTAATAAACGTGAAAGGAGTTGGTTTTTTTCCCCTAACAACACCTTGAGCAAACAGTGCGTGACCTAAAAAGAGAAAGGAACGTTCAGCTTTGGCCCTTTTTCTTCCCTCTCCAAAGTGCTTAGCTCTGCTTGTCTGCGCTTGTGCTCTAACACTATCACCTTTCCCTGACAATGTCTGAGCACTGTAAGCATCCCCACACCTTTTTTCTGATCACTGCAACTAATTTTAGCAAGTCAACTGACAGCTGAGTAACCAAAACTAAGTTAGCTCAATGCTTACTTTATTGAAACAACAGACAGACGTCACCAGGCTGGAGGTGCCCAATATTACCCAAGGATGACTGATGTTCTGAATTGAAATTCCATACCTCTTCATTGCCACATAAATTAATTTACTTAAATTTATGATGTTTTTAAAGACATAATCAACTCACCAGCTTTTTTTTTCTGGGTCATTTTTTAAATTGAAGGCCATCATGCCTGAACCTTTATTTGTTTTGATCTGTTCTACAATTATAGAACTTTTGTTTGCGGTTCCCTTACATGGATACAATAAAATTTGGGTATTGGGTAACCAGTATGAAGAAATTGCAATATTAAAAATGGAGCTGTATTCATCTTATAGGAAACTAACTTTTAGAAAACTGTCATAGAATCACAGGAAAATTTTAATTACCATGTTTCTGCCTATTGTTTATATACTAGACAGTTCAATGCCAAAGCTGTACAAAATCACAATCTGAAAGTCCCTTATAGACCTAGAATTTGCTGAATTTAAATTATATGAATATGGACAAAAAGCACAGTTCGAAAGTAGTTCAAGTCAGTTAAAGTTAGATGGGAGATTTATCATCATAAACAGAACAAATCTGCTGAAATCTGGCTAAGGCAAATGGGGACACAACTAAATAAAACCAACTTTCAAAAGTAAGTATCAGTTTTTGAGATTAAACTTGAAACTTAACTTCTAAGAAATATTAAATCAGAAGACAGGGAAAACAATAACCTGTCAGTTTTATGATATTAATCTCAGAGAAATATATGAAGGTCATTAAAGAAAGAAGATGGTGGATGGCTATGCAATAATACCCCCTCCAAGAGTTAATGTCTTTGTAGCTGATGATAAAGAACAATCCTGATCTTTGCTGACCTCTGGCTTGGTCACAGATTCATATTTGTTACAAATATCACATGATGCATCAACATGATGTTTGCACTAAATGTATTCTGTAACAATGAGAGAAGTGCAGATACATGAAGACTCATGTAAGAATATTAAAATGATTAAAATGATTAAATGAATGAGAATGAGGGACAAGCAGGCCCTCATTCTCATTCCCGTGAAGGAACAGTACCCTGGTAATTTGAAAGTGCATTGAGGACGAAGGGAAATTAAGTTTCAGGCATAATGTAAATAAAACATTTGCCTCTGTGTCTTTCTACTACCTCTGATTCTAGCAAAATATTTCTCCCACAGCAATAAAGAAAATTAGGTTAAGTTTTAAAAATACAAAAGCTCTGTACTGTAGCCAAATTAAACTATTCCAAAATACACTGTATTTGTAACTCATTTAACAGTCAGCAAGTTTGGCCACTGACATTATAATTTGCTAATAATGCTTTTTAGTATTTTTAAGTCAGCCACCCAACTTGTAGTCCAATGATATTTATAACACTTGTTGGGATTTTGTAGGTTTTCCTTTGTGTTCTTCTAAGCTGAGAAGTAAGTGGTGACCTACTGAGAACGTTTGTCCTTCACTACCAAGCAAAAGACCAGGATTTAGCTGATGGCGTGGGATGCTTTCTCCTAAAGCCAGTGTAATGGAAACACTGCAGATGTTCCAAAATCCCACCGTACACACATGTATCAGCATTACACTCCTTCCCTTTTCCCCTTCACCAGTAAAAGATGACCATGGATAGATTCGAGAGAAATGCCACCAGCTCCTGCTGAGCCAGAAAACAGCACCCTTACCCTCAGTGTTTCCTATGTGCCCGAAAGAATTGGTGTGTGGGTATCAGAACAGTACTTCCACCCTCTGCTCACATGCTGTCAGTTAGGAGGAGGATGTGACCCCACCACCCTGACAAGTGTCCATCCAATGCTAGCACAGAAATGTTCCTCTGGCTAGAGGGGCAGATAAAAGCTGGGTGCATTTTTTGCATCTTTCTTTCTGCCAAGATTACACTTTGAATCATCAATACCTGTGAGAAAAAGGCTGTTTGATCTGATCAGTGACACAGCTGTACCTGAGTTTCAAGTTTGTGCTCTGAGACTGAAGGTGTGTAAACAAGGATAAGTCACTCAGCTGTTACACTTTCAGGTAGATCGTGACATGAAAAGCACAGATACACTCAAGGAATATTTAAGTATCAAATGATACTTCATAAAGGGTCTTGAAGGTGAAGAATTACACAAATGTACTTACTACTACTATAACAAAAAATCCCAGAATAAAGAGAAAGCAAGCCAGTTAGAAGATACGGAGGGAAGAGACGTAGAAAAAGCCCTATTAAACTTCCTTTAACCTTTTACAGAAAAAAGGTAGTATGATTTAGTTTTATGTTCTAAGACAGTGGATGTAATTCTAGACCAATTTTTTTTCCTTATTTGTGTTTTGGTTCTGGACATAACATGAGACCTACATTCTTCCTGTCAAAGCTTGTAGATAGGCAACATTTTTTTAAAGGGAAAGCACACTACCATTAGCACTATAATTTAGTGTATTCCTGGTTTTGTCTGGCTGTTTCAGTACCAGTTGTCAAAGCAGGACTGTGAGAGATATAGACCCTTACTGATCACTGAAGTAAGATTCATATTCACTTATTTTAAGTATGTACCATTATTCTATTTTCTTGGCCTGATGTTTTATTTGAGTGTGTGAATAGATATGATAAACAGTCAGTCTGCACTTTTCAGCAAGCACAACTCAGATCCGTACTACGATCTGGTGGTGAGTGAGGGCAGAGAGGAAACCCACTGATTACAATTTAGGACAGCTGTCTAAGTCTCTCTGTGTACAACCAAGGCTTTAATTTTTAGCTACGCTGGACTGTGAGCAAATGCCCAAGTTTTGGTAAATGCACTGAGGTCAAATGAGTTCCTTCATACACACATCTAATTTTCCCTCGCTTCCATGGGCTGATGAATCATTTTTTCCCAAAAATGGTCTGGAAAGAGGGAAAATAAACTACGACCCGCAGCACTGAAATTCCCCACTGTGGCAGAGGCATGACAAGTCCTTTAGTGACATGGACCTTTTCCTCTGCTTCAGGCTCAGCACCAGGAGCAAAACACAGAGAAACGCAAAACACTGAGTGCTAGAACAGACTTGTGGCACTGCTGCTGACCATACTGCCAATTAGACAAATCATAACACACTGGAGCGTGTTCTCTGAAAACTCTAAATCA
Organism: Pomatostomus ruficeps; assembly: GCA_013400735.1. NCBI lineage: Eukaryota > Metazoa > Chordata > Aves > Passeriformes > Timaliidae > Pomatostomus > Pomatostomus ruficeps. Next base: position 4,895 of record VYZT01064438.1, read on the forward strand.
CATAGCAACTGTATGAGTATATATTTTCGCAATAGCAGTTCACATGAAATGTATATTTTCGATCAAAATCTAATTCAGGCCTGTGTTACTATTGAGGACAGCTGAGTTTGTAGCACTTGCAGTGTTAACAGACCATTTTCTGACTAATAGGTTTTCATCACATGTATTTATGATTTTGCACCTTTGCAATCTACTACACTTCTCAGAACATTTCTGACCAGACTGAACCTGTTTACAGATTCTGACTGTGTTACGTACACGTATACTGCTTCACTATGAAGGATAGCATACCAAATGTACTGCTGTCTTCAATGAAATACTGCTTACAATTTTTGTTCCACCTAGAAAATATATTAGTAATAGAGGTATGCATCTGGTTATGTAAATGTCTCAGAAGTTTTAATGGAATGTGAAAAGACAGACTAATTTCAACACTGTCTGGGTCTCAGAATTTTAAACAAAGGATTTTCCTTAGATTGACTCAACATTTTTCAAACTTAATAGTTTCAACTGAAATGATTTTACATAAATCAATTTTGAGTGGAATAAAGATACTTAGAAGTTATTTGATTCTTCATATTTATCAGGTGTGAAATATTTGAGGCAGAATATTTAGTTGTATAATAATGGCAATCTATGATAATCAATTACTTTTGCTATACATGCTCCACCTATATAGAAAATGAAAGTGTTAATTCCTACATTGCAAAACTCCGAATCTCACTGATATAAATACATTTTCTAACTTGTTATAGATGATCACATTCTTGGCTATGAATTTCATAAAAAGAAATACTTACTACTGTGCACAGTCAATCAGTTGATATTCATTTGACCTCTCGAAGCATGCCTTTACACCTTCATCATCCCAGAGCTTTTTTGCATGTTCAAAGAACTCCTGAAAATTGGAAATGCAATAAATAAGAGAACATTTCTCAATTTTTTCAATCCCCATTCTGTGCTGTTCCTTCCCCCAACCTTCGCGCTTTATACTTTGCAGAATGATAGATTATACACTTACAGAAGAAAAGCTATAAGCATTTATTAGCAAAATTGCAATAAAATATATAAAACATATGGCTGCTGAGAGTTTCCAGCACATGATATATAATGAAGGCTGCCTTCAAAATTCATGCCAGTCCATATATAAAATTTACTGTAAGTACAAAATTATCTAGAAGCTTGTCCATTTCGTTTTTAACTGAATTTATGTTTCTGTCATGGAACAGACATAAAAGTGATGCAAAAAGCTGCTCAGCTTATAAACACTAGTTTCCCAGAGAAAGAACCAGCCTGTAACTTTAAGAAGATTGCACAATTTTTCCTGAAAAACACAACTCTCTGCTACTTGGTATTTTCTCATGCAATATAATAACTTGATTGCAAGACTTTCAGAGTCTTTGCTCAACACCACTTCCTCCAAACAGCTGCCTGGCACAACGTGCTTTTCCTAGCAGCTATCCCAGGCTGCCCAATCCAGAAATATCAGCCAGCAAGCTTATTTCTGAATTATTTGAAAGAGGAACCAAAGCTGTCCTGGGTTCTGGTGAAGCCACAGCCACACCCATTCAGAGAGGTAGGCACAACCCTGCCTGCTGCCTCCTTCATTTCCCCAGCTCTAGAGACTCAAGGATCCAACTTGTTTTAAAGCTGGGAGCCCATTTTATGTAATATTATTACTGGTAAGTGACACTGTAACAGAGGTTTTCCAGCTACATCGTTCTAAATTCAAATGAAGGATGGTTAGATGAATTAGTATTTCCTTTATTATATGACTCTTTCCTCCCTCAAACAAAATTGTTAAAGCAATACGTCAACTCAAACACAAAAGTTGTTTTCTTAACACCTCAACACTGCCGATAAATCACTAGAGTCCTTTGGTTAGTCATAAATTTGTGAAACCTAACAAATTGCTTTTCCACAGTTCAATTTGGCTCCGTATAAAATGCGTGTAATACCACTATTCACTTCATGATCCTGTCAAAATTTTGCATTAACATCTGAATTCTGAAACTTTCTGAAATTGCTTGCCAGTCTCTCCCCACATCTTTTCAGGATTAAAAATTTCTCTCAAAAGACAAAGATCCCAGCAGCACAGTGAGTTCACTTTTCCTCTGTATGGGTTTCCCAACCTTGAACCTCAGCCTGTCAGGTGTCCCAAAAAGTGACATTTTGCCCATTAGCAAATGCCTCTGACCTGCTGGTGGCTATTTCAGGGAAAGACTGATTTACCAAAATATGGGTATAGATCTAATATCGATACCAACTGAGACGGACAATAACTCTCTGACAACAAAGTTAGAAAGTGTATGCTTTATTCGGGTGGGCCTACGTCGAGATAGCTTCCCAATACACAGGAGAAGTCACAAAGCATTACAAGGTCTATTTATCTACAAAAGATTCAGTACAAATGCATATTCATATCATTGCCATCACCCACTCCCTGCTTCGTATGGTAATTACCTGAAAACTAATTAAGCATGCGCAAACAGCTTTCTAATGGGTCAGGGGGCTTATAAATTTGGGGAGGGGGTTTGAAGAGGAAGTAAACTGTCTCTTCTTCGCTTTGAGCCGACTACCTTCTGGGTCATATTAATTAGTAGCGTCTTTGGGAATCATCCAGATCTTTCCTAAAATTTAATTGGGAGGTTGACCTGCTTACTTTTCTTAGGTCACAGTAATTGGTAGCCTTTGGAAATCATCCAAATGGATGCAGCTGTACAGACAATTACTACAAGATAATCAATCACTACAACTTCACAGCTCCATTAATTAATTCCAGCTGTTTCTTGCTTTGCCTAACCTTTTAACTAAAATCCTAGTGCTTTACTATCTGAATTCTACTTTTCATTGAATTTTTAAACTTCATGTTTCAAGACAAAACACAAGATTTTCGGAACCGAGAATTTAGTTAGGGTTTGAACATGGCTAGAGAGGTCCTGAATAACCTCAGAAATGTTTTGGGTTTTTTAACTCAACTATGCCATGCACAATGTAGAAAGAGAGAAAACTCCATTCTTTAAGAAGTTTTGAAAATGCTAGAGAAAAAAAGATATTAAAGCTGGCATGAAAAACCTTTGCAGAAAGTCTTGGAAGAAGAGAGGAAGCAAGACTAGAGATTGGCAGATGCTTATATTGCCCTTGAAATTTATTTCTTCACTTGGTGAGGACATGTTTATTTAGTCTTTGTTATTTTAATGGCTTATGTAATGATTGTTTTAAACACTGCAGATCCACCTTTTGAAGTGATGCCACAGCTATTATAAACTCTCTGTTCCTACAGCAGGAAAAAAGCAAAAACAAGCTCAAGAAAGTACAAGATATCAAACTAAAGTAGAAGGAGAAAGCAGCCACACATAACAGAGAGCACAACTACAAGAGAAAGAAAGGACTGGAAAAGTCAGAATGATAAATACCAGAAACCAATGAACATTCCTCGATGAAGCTTATGCTTGATTGATATTTGTGGCATCAGCTGAATGCATCTCACACGCTGGCATCCTTAGGCAAAGAAAAGCACTGCCCTCTCAGTGGAAGGAGTAAACTGTGAGAAGTGTCAGGTCCTGAGGCAGAAGGAGTCAGCTCTCCGTCCCCTCAAATGGGAGCAATGGCCAACTCAGCCCTTCCTCTCACAGGCACTCGCTGCTGCAGGTGTGGGCTCTGAGCACAGCGTGGCTGCCTTCCCCTCCTTCCCATCCGGGGATGGGAATTCCCACCCACCCGGAAAGCCATCTCTAGGGGTAACAAACATATAAAAAACGGTCCCATTCAGCTTCACAGAGCCTACAGGAAGGGGAGGCGATGAGGAGAAGGAGGTCAGTATAAAGATATCCTTTTCTGCAGGATGGGACGGATTGAGAGATCAGTTGAAAATGTAAATAAGGAAGTAAACAAGCAAACAAACAAATAAAGTTGCATAGCTACAGTAGTTCCTAACTTCACTTCTGCTTTTACATCCTCTGTATGAGCTTTATTTACTCTTAAAAATCTCCTCTGAAAAAGAGGCAATCATTTCAGCTCAGCTTCTTGAGACCCTATAAATACATTGGAAATACAGGGTTTCCATATCATATGCTTCAAATACTTCCACCTGACCATTATATCTCAAAACAGTCTATTTAAAATGACTTCCAGACTTCTAGTCCAAAGCAAATCCTATAAAACAGGGCAAATATACTTCCCTCATTAAAATGTACCGATCTACTGCAGAGGAGTACACTTGCCTGCAAATTGCCTCCCACACAGCTAGCTACTCGATCCTTCCTTCCCAGGTGACTAAAGCCTTCCAGAAAAATCCTGCTTCATTTCAAGATGCCAAGTACCATGATCCAACTTTTCACACTTGTTTTAACCCTTCTCTTGTCTGCTGTAAGTGCTTCAGTATTTTTTCTGCTCCTCTGCATAAGGCCCCCAGTGTCAAGCAGAGGAGGATTCTGTACATGGCAAACGTATCTGGATGCCAGCCTCCTCTCCCTCACAGGACAACATCCAGACAGCTGTTGCCATGTCAGCTTCAACCCCTGCAATCAAGACCCTTTTGCCTGACCAGCCTTCCAAGAATCACTCCCCTCCCCTCAGTCCTTACAAACTCATTCCTATGAATCCCAACGCTTGTCACTTCTTCCTCCTTCCTCCTGCCATGGCCACATTGTGGCCACCTCGATGGCAAGCTGGCCCTGGTGTGGGCTTTGGGCCCTGGTTGCCCTGCAGCACCTGCTCTGGGGCTGCAGTACCCTTGGGGTGGCAGCCACAGCTGGCAATTCCTGTCACAGAAAAGAGCCAGGGTAATTCAAATGACAGACAATTCAGATTTGCTCCAGTTGATAAGGGAAGATGGGCTAAAACATTTAAAAATGTTATCTTAGGTCAGGAAAACACAAATAAGGTTTTTAAGAGTAAGTTGTGAGCTTAGTCGTTTACATTCTGGGCTGGCCAAACTGAGACTTTCTTAAAGGTGTGACCTGTGGAAAGTGGCTTTTCAGTTCTTAGAAGTCACGAGCCAGGTCCTTTAAGAAACCTCAACTGGGACAGAAGAAAACAGGGATATGGTAAATCACTCTGGTAATTGGATGCACTGTATTTGTAAGCACATGCAGTTGACCTAGATCAAAGTCACCAAAATCTACTAAAAATATTTAGGATACTGAAGAGAACCAGGAAATAATGTACTGTGCCTGAAAGCAGAAAACCGTCTATGTCATGACCCAACAGAACAGCTGCTTCACCCAAACTGTTCCTTAGGGACAGGGGCATACAAATACTTGCACCTATTAATATACATAAAAAATAAAACAATCAATGTATTTTTAATGTAGTATTTTAACTTGAGCATTAAACAAGTAAATGATAATGCTTTAGGTCTCATGAGTTACAGGTGTCATGAATTACAGGTAGTTTTTACATTGCATACATTAATTTACACATTTATATAAGAATTTATAGTGATCACTAGACCATACAAAACCGTGATGTGATATTTGGATGTCATCAAAATGAAGATGTGACATGCATCAAATATTTATTAATATAAAACTATTTGGAAGTCTTTCCCTCTTTCTGACACAATCCAAAACCTCAGCACTGCATTCCTGAGCCTCCTTCTCACTAGCAGATACATTTTGCTATAAATAATCAGACATCATCTAAAAATCATGAAAAGCCAAAAGCAGGTTATGATTACTTTTTTGTTTTCAGAAGAGAATAGGTTAAGATCTACATAAATGTAAAAATGTCCTGAGCTGATACCACTGATATAAACAGCAGGCTAATTTTACTGTGTTTTAAAAGGTTTTGGAAAAATATTTTTACTAACCTAATTCAGGGAAAAATTTCTAGATTCAATGTATTCCCATATACAGAATTCCAAGAAAACAATACAGGTAACAAATGCAATGTACTACAGCTAAGCCTCAGGGCACAGTTTTTCAACTCTGTCTTACTAGAAGTTACAGCTTGTTCTAGAAATTAAATTTTCCTTATTTTGGAAATAAACTTATTTATTGGTAGGTTACCTTAGAAACCTTCTCCCTCTTATAACTCCTACAAAAATTTTTCAAGTAGCTAAGAAATGAACTTATTTCACTTTTTAGATGCCTAAATTTGGAATAAATACTAGTGATGATTAAACAATGACATATCTTCATGAACAGATACTTGTGTATGTAGAACTTTTCATCTAACTGCTTTACAAACTGCGGAAGTTCATGTTAGGTCAGGAATACAATTTTTATTCTACTAAGATTCTTTCTGCCTTCCTTCTGGATGGAGCATACATTTAATAGCTATCCCAATGTCACCTTTCAGTCTCCCAGAATCTGGAATGTGGAAGACTCCACTGTATTTTGTACTTATGTTAATATATTGTAAACATGGAAACAACTGCTTAGATCAATGGGAAATTGATCTCCCTCAAGCCAAAATTTATGCTCTTATTCTCCTAAGCTTCAGGACTGTAAGACAATTTCTCATCTAAAACACACATTAAACCTGTCTGATTACCTGACAACCACTTAAAGAAGTGGCAAATGTTACACATTTTCATAGTTCTGCCATTGTGGGTGTGAAATGAAGTCATCGCTTCTATTCTGAATTTCAGTTACTACTTCTCCTCTCATGTACTTAACCAAACAAAAACTAAACCACACAATGCATTGAAAATTCCCACCTAACACCTCCCCAACTCCCAATGACAACTGCAGTGCAAGATGATCCAGAGAATTAATTCACACAGGAAGGGAGGTATGTGCCTCCCTACCAAGCCGGGTACTTGTATTTCGCAATGCATAGTGCAGGGGGTATGTCTATATACATATATATATACAGGCAGTCCCAGTCTCCCATCCACTGAACTATGGAAACATTTTGTGGAATAAAGGAGTGACAACTGAGGGGGAACACTGTAATACCATAAGGATGACACCCAGTGGAGCCAAATGAAGAGTGTATAGACAAACTACCTTCAGGGTTTTCTAAATGTGGCATGTTTGACTCTGAAATTCAAATAATATCCTTTGGAGCATCCTTTTCTGTACCAAATCTGAAGTCAAAATGGAACTGGATCCATCAGCCTGCAGCCCAAGTCCTGGAGCATGACAGCAACAGCCAACAGCAGGATGCTGTTACAGGGGAGGACAGATAGCAACGTGGTCTGGGAGAGATGACTGGGAGAAAGAACTCTAACCTACCACTTCCATCACTTCCCACTGAGCTGTGAGGAAGCCTTTTTCCATGTGGTGCCCAAGGGATGATCAGCGTGACTGCATCGTGGGTGAAGGGAAGCTCAGCTGAGCTCCTCCTCATGCTCCAGAAAACCTCACGGCTCCTGGGGCTGTCCCACTGCAGATGCCACAAATCTGATCAGTGTATCAGCATTCTTTTGGGTTTTGCAGCATAAGCCTTGTAAAGTAATAGAATGGCAATTTAAAGAAGTTTATATTTGAGCCAAGTAAACACCTGGAATTTAACACCATGAAGCAAAAACTACTTTTGTGGCTCCAGGACTTTCTTGCAAGCCTCTACACTCTCTACTCACTGTAGACAGTCTTCATTTTGAGAGCTTGACTTTAAACTCAAATCCTAACCCTGCATTTAACTGAGGTGGTTGTAAACTGATGTTCCAAGAAACCCGCAAGAGACAGGGAGTGACAATTTGCCCCAGTGACTCCAATTATTAGTGGTTTGCTCGTACCAAGTGTAGCAACTAATTTTCTATTAAAATTGCTCTTCATCCCCAAACTGAGTGCAAATGCAAGCTGTGCCAACAAAAAAATTTTAAATGGATTTAATGATTGGCTGAAGTACCAGGTAAGGCACCCAAGAGAGAAGCAAGCCTGCTCAGTTACCTCTTCCACAAACAAGTACAGTCTCTTGATAATCAGCCTCTTGTTTATGAGTTAGAAGTGTCCCTTATGGCTCAGTCAGCTCTCCTTAATTTTTTATGAAATGTTCTGCCTAATAAGGGAGCTGTTTTGCTGTAGGTATACAAAATGCAGCTGTTCAAACTCCTAATGCCCGCAACGAAGACAGGTAAACAGTTACAATTTAAAAACAAAAGCAGAATACATGACTTACATTTCCCCAACAGCAGCGTTGTCAAAACCTTCACTAGCACCAAAGCAATAGCACCAGAAACACTGCAATCACGTAGGGAGGGGTGGCCAACTGGCACACCAAGACCATTCTCAAAAGTAGGGTTCAGATGTTGCTAAAGAACCAGCACTTACAGTAGATTAATTGGACAGAAACCTTTAGGAAAAGTACAACCTCCACCTCCTGCAAAGTATTTTCTGTTGTAATTTGTGGGTGTGCAATAATCAATGCAATTACTCTGCTAGTTAGTGACTCATTCTGATAGGTACAGCAGCAGTTTGGCCTCTAACCCTCCTCCTCCAAAACCTAACTTCGGATCTGTCAAAGAGAATTAGAGGATAATACATCCAGATCTACCTTCTATTCCTTTTCATTGGACTTCTTTTCCCATTTTTTACGTCGGATGCAACTGTCTTCAAGCATGATCAGTCTGCTCTAAGCATAACCTCAGTTCACTAGAGCTGAACATGGGAGGATGGCAAATACCACCTTCACAGAACACAGCCTGTGTTGGGGCATCTTACATTACAAGAAAACAAAATTAATTTATTAACCCCTAGGAGAATCTTGTCCAACTTGGAAATGTAAGGAAAGAAGCTGGGGCAATGAACAGCATTTATAAATGTATAAAAGCACCGTTTTCACATAACTGCCACATGCCACCATGTGACACTATTAGACAAAATGCATCAATTGGGGAGCTCGCTGACAGTGTTCAAAAACCACGAGTTCAACCAGCACAGATATATTCTACATCCCTTTCTTGAACTATTTCTGTGACTTCACTTTTAAGTTCTTACTCTACACTACATTTCCAAGAAGTGTGTGCTGTTGAGGTATCAGCCTGATCGCCCTAGCAGTTCTATTTCTGCCTGCTGGAAACATGTTCCATCTGCCATCTTATTTTATAGAAATCAACAAGTTCCACTTTTGTAGCTCACAAAACTCATCTGCAAGTCTGAGAAATATATTAATACGTGTTTCAAACTTGTATCTGTCAAAAACTAAAAAAAGGTCTGAAAGGTCTTTAGATCATACTAGCAAAAATAATAACATGATTCTGTCCTTTCATAATATTTTGAGGCCAGCACTGTGGTTTAGATAGGCTTTGAAAATAAGAATGCATTATAGGTCAAAGAACAGTTCCATGTTTTTCCTTCACTACCTGCTAAACAGTGGTGCTTTTTTCCTGAGCTAGACAACAAAGCTTTTATCATACTAAAACCAAAAACCCTGATTCAGTCTTCTAGTTTCCATTTTAACTGTGTATTTCAAGTTTTAGTCTGCCATCACAAATCCTTGAATGTTGCTGCCTACCTGCTATTTTAAGGTGCCACCAAGCTCTCAACTAAGAAAAGTAGGAGAGATAATTAAAGCAAATTACTTAGTGTATATAGTGCCTAAAAAATGTGTTGAGGATGGAAAGCTCACGCACATTCTTTTCCTTGAAATTATGTTGGTTTTGGAGAGTCAGGACCTCCCTTAATGTACATAAAAGCTGTTCATTTGAAAAAAAAAAACCACTCACAAATTATTTGTGAAAGTAATTAAAAGTGCGTTACACAATCTTACAACATGGTTGCCCTTTGCGTTTCTGAAGCACTTGTGAAAAGAAAAATGTAGGTACTATTATAATTCCCTCAAGGAGAATTTTTTTGTGTACAGCGGATGATGACAGAGCATGAAATTAATCTGCAAGTGCTGAACAAGATGCAAAAAGAATGAAAAATATGTAATGACAAAAATTTGGGAGCAGGCAGTTTATCCCTGTTATCAAGATGGTGCTCACACAGTTCTTTGTAGAGCACTGAACCTTGGAACTGGAAAAATTACTGAAAAACAAATCATCTGTATGTCACCTGTACTGGGAGATGTTTGCTTGCTGTTTGTTTATTAAAAGCAATAATGGCACCATGAAAATGCACAGATTCTGTATGTCAAAATTTGTTTCTTTATCTGACTAGGGAAGACTAAACAGACCAGAGTCCGTGTGGAATAAAAGATGGCAAATCAGCCCACAGCACTTTTGGTACTGCTTCTGGTTCTGCAATCATTTAACTCCTGGGCCTTTGCAATGAACACCATATTCAATTTTAAGTCACTATAACATCCAGTCAGTGAATATGTACAAACCACTCTGCAATCCTTGACGAAGGGACCGTTACGGAAGTGAGAAGTGCTGCTGTTAGACATTTATTACGAAGTGGTAAATATGAGGCATTTCATGGCAGGAAATATTATCAAGATTTTTATTTTCAAAACACTGGGCAATAACAACAAATTACATGCTGTAACATGGCAGAATTGGATCTGAATCCTACCCAGTTTTACATCTCAAGTAGCATTGTATCAGATCACATTTCTTATTAGCTGTATAGCAAAGCAGTTGTCTATTCCATACCACACTGTATTTGGGCATGAATCAGTACAAAAAAATGGAGATCCTCCAGTGGATTTTTACTTCATCAAGTAGTGAAAATCATTAAGTTAATTCTCACCCGCTGCTTGGAAGGGATACATCTAAATGTGCACTTTGTCACCTTTTGACACTGAGAACTTGACCCCTTATTCAAATTCCTCCTGCGTGCTTTCAGCCCTTCTTACAAGTCTGCCTCTGTCATCATTACTCAGAGCATGGGGACTCCCCCCGAGAAGTCAAACCAGTGAGTACAATGCCGAGGGAGGCAGCTCTTCGCTGTCCCCAGGCAGCTCTCCTGCCCCTGCCCATGGGGAACCCCTGCTGCTTCTGTAAATACAGTTTCAGAGTGAAGACAAGGGTCCAGCAAGCTGTAAAAACACAGCACTGGAGCCTGTAATTCTTCCAGTATGAGAAGTTCCTACTGCTCCCAGCTTCAACTCTTTTCCTTAAACCAGTTTTGAAGGTCATACATCAAGGAACTATTTCATGCTCTAATATGCACTTTATTATTTGTAAGTGATTTCCTACCAGACAAGTGGTTTGCAAAGACAGAGAACTCTCATTTCCTTTTATAGATTTGATTCGGAAATAAATGCTGGCAACATCACGTGACAAACAGGCAGCATACCCAACTTGTGCAACTCTCATAATTGTATCAGAAAGTAATGGAAAAGCCAGCCTGCTGCTTCCAGATCTATTTAGCCTCCTACTCCTCTACCCAAGTTTTATCTAAATTCTTCAGCATTATCTCTCTTCATTTGACACTTCTTCCTGTCCTTATCCATGTGCAAAAACCTAGCTTCAGCCCACTAACTTATTCATTCCTAAATACTTAAAATAGTCGGAAAAGGAAATACAAGTCTTTATTATATCTCTGTGGCTAAACTAAATTGAGTTTCAGGAAACCTTTTTTTTAATCAACAACCACAAGTGTAGATATATGTACACGAATAAAGATTTTCTGTGAAAGGGGAAAGCTTTTTTGTCTTTTCTATCTGATAGCTGTTGCCTTTTAGAGCTATTCTGGGAAATGACTGGATACAACTTCATGAAGTAATTTTGACTATCTGAAAGTAATATATTTGAAAGGAAGCCCAAAGTTCGAAGATGCGCTCACAATGTTTATGGATGTGTCTTATTATTGTTATTATTCAGCAAGATTAAAGTTAATAAAGGACTGAGAAGTACTACAAGTAAGTGCAAGTAAAACTTGGCTACAATTTATTTAACTTTCAACGCCAGTTCCCACAAACCTAGTGCTGATGAGGCCCAGAAATCAACCTTTTCAGACTAATTAAGAAGAAATTTAGTTAGCAAATTCAGAAAAAGAAGTTTTTTAATTTCTAGTATTTGGTTCTCAATTCCCGTTCTGAAGAGTACGTAACTTTCAAGAACTACTGCAACAACGCTCTATTATGTACAATATGGAAAGAATGTATATACAGTAACAAATGAAATTGTTGAGGCATCAGAAGCTAAGTATTTTTTGTTAGCCCATAAATATTTTTACAACTCAGAAACTGCTTAGAAGTCAACAGAAATCTGTATCCATAGGAATAAAAATCTGTGTCTTTATGAATATAGATGACTAGAGATAATGGACAACTTGTGGATGGGAACTTCTGTTGGAATTTCAGAGCTGAAAGTCACTAAGGGAACCCAGTTGTTTGGGATGTAGATGTTTCCAGGGTACCTGAAAAAAATACTTTATAGAGCCTAAGACAGCTTCTTCCCTTTCTTCCCACTCTTTTATTTCCTATTTGCTGCAGGATTATTTCTCACTTCAAATGTAATCTAACATGAAAGCTGCTGATCAATATTGTAAACAGATGATTAGTGTCTTGTGACTGCCAGAGAACTGTTAATGAATCTCAATACATGATGCTGAAGCAGGGACGTGAGGCAAAATAATTGAACTGAGAGATAATAAAACCAGGTAATTCCTTCAGTTTAAAAGGCAAATATTGCCAGAGCTCCTTAAACAGAAAGAAATAATTTACACTTGTCTCAGAAATGGTAGGAAATGCTTTTCTCTGGATTAATTAAAATCAAACTGGCACCAACTGCAGCACGGCCTACCTGAAGTAAAACACAGCACTAGTGAGTTTGAGGTCATTGATACTGCACCTCTCCAACCTGCAACAACTGAGGTGAGACCCCAAGGAGCTTCCCTGCACCTTCCCTCCCCTCTCCTTCCTTCAGGTACTACTCATGCTACAGAGCCTGCCAGAGGCACGATAGTGCCATCAGCAACCTCCCACTGCACTGAGTGGTGGCACATGAACACAAAGGACCTACTGGATGCTGCACCTGGCAAAGGAACGAAATTCCGCAGCATCTGGAGAGAACACCTGACAGATACGTGCCAGCTGTGAGCGAGGCCTTGATACAATGTGAAGACAAGTCAGACAAGGACTTTTGTTGCCTTCTGTTACAAAACCCAACCATCCAACTTCAGAATGAAACAGAGAAATAAATAACGTCTTCCAGCAGCAACCACTCTGAATTTCTAGGGAAACTCCATTCCACAGACCTTCTGTCTTTTCAGATCTCTTGCTTCCTGTGAATGACTGAAAGAGATGGCTGGGTAACAAAAGCATACAGGTTATTCCCATCTCTCTAAAGTATCTCCTTGAAGAATGCCAGGAACAGGTGCATTGTAGACTATAGCCTTTAAGCAACCATAAATTTTTGAGAACTGAAAGTAGTTGATCACCAGTAGTTACTTTTAATTAAACAAACAAACACAAGCCAAGTTTCTCTTCCTCTCTACCTGCCCACTGATCTATTGTTTATTAATCCATACCTCTTTCAATTTTCTAGGTTGAAATACACTAGTGAGGGGAAGAGCCTTCTTTATTAATTTCATCAAAGAGATTTTTGGCAGTTGAACCAGAAAATATATGTAAACACCAGAAGTGAATTCTTGATCAGTTGTAGCAAGTCCAAACCTTAACACTGTGAAATAATCCAATTTCTACATTTAAAACAAACAATAAATATTTAAATATACAATGGAAAAGCTGTTTATTTCCAGGAAAAAAAAAGGCATTGACTTGGAAAACTCAAGACTCTAAACAGTACTTTGATCTGTCACGCTGGGTGTATGACACATTTGGTTAAACATAAATGCCTTCTTCATATGGAGTTATTTCTGTTTTCGAGCTGCAGCTTTCTAATCTAACTTTTAAAGATCAAGGTTTATTTTTAATGTGATATAACTTAATTAAACAAACATTTGATATAAATTTTTAAGCTATTTATACAGGTAAGTTCATTACAGATTCAATGAGTAAGATAAAGAAATTAGTATAAAAACTTTGCTTTCAGGATTTGCCTTCTACAAAATCACCCTTTGAAATTGTATTTATGCTGCAGTTAAAAAGGGAACTAAATAAGAAAGCCTTTTGCCTATTATACTTTTGTTAGTGTGATAATTTTTCACAAAGATTTCTTTACAAGAAACTATAATAAAATGTGGATAAAGAGCAGAGTGATTTTCACAAAAGAATAATGATCCACAACCCAAAGTTTTGTGACTTTTCTATTCAAAACTAAAGGACACCCACATCTGCTATAAAAGCTATAGTTTTTGTTGCTCAGAATCATTACAAAAATATAAGTTAATTGTCTAACACATTCATTAGCTTCTAGAAACCATACTGAAACCTGACAATAAGTAAGTATTTTAATTAACTGGATCTTCAATGCCCTGCATTTGTACAATTTCTCCTTCTTAATGTTTACCCACACAGCTGAGTATTTAGCACTGTCCTTGGGCGCCGGATGTTTCCCACACAAAATGACTGCACTGAGCACATGTAAGCTGTAGCAAATCTCAGCAAGGCTAGAGGACTTTTTGCTTTGGCACTCCCAGGCACTGAGTGCAATGGGACCCTGATGTTAATCTGAATCTTTAAAGTACATAAACTCCTGTGCAAGGCTCCAATGGCTATCAAGCATCTTCAGCAATCCCAGATGGGGCAAGGCTTTAACCATTGTTTGCTCCTGGTGAGCGGGTTGGCAGAACTGTACTCTCAATGCAGCCTGAGCAGGCTGTTGTTTCCTTCAACAATTATGAAAAATGTAGACAAAATGCTGGCTTCTTAAAACAGTGTTTCAGTACAACAGCAGTTGCACTTCTGTTGATAGTGGCTGTTGTGAACAGCTATGAATAAATGTTTTCTGCATTTTTAGTAGAAATAAGATGGCAAACATACTGCCCCAGTTGATTAACAACAGCTACAGGATCCATATAGCTACATCACACATGAAGATGAAACGTAGGTCTGCAAGGAAACCTTAAAATAGCATAAACAAACATAGTTCTGTTGTCAGTAACTGATCTATGATCATCTTGTTTATTATGCACTTTTAAATTACAAGTCAATGCTAATAGTCCCTTGATGCACAATTATTATCTCGTTCACTACTACACATACTTCTAATGGTATGAGCTGGTAAACTAAAATATTTATTATCAAGAGAATACTGAAAAGCATTTTTCCCTTTAGAAGCAAGCACCAAGATAAAAAAGATATCTGCTTCTATGGAAGTAAACTGGCTAGCAGGATTCAAGGGACATTTTGGGTTTTTGGTAAAGCAACAGACAGCCAGAATGTGTATTATTGTATTTGCCATGTTTCAATTACAAAGACTCATTCTAAAATAGATGCCAAAGATTAGACAGCTAACTGAACTGACTTACTATAGTTCACCAAATATGTTACTCCAGGTAAGCTGACTGAACTAAACATTTCCAAAAGGAAAATTGCATTAAGTTCCTAAAAGTATGGTAGATAACAATTTGCAAGAGAAGAGGACAAACAAAGGTATATAGAAGATCATTCAATATATGTGTTCTTTGAAAAAAAATAGGTATCTTTGTTAGGTAACAGTCACAAGAACAGTCGCTACATATTGAAAAAAAACCCAAGAATTTTTATAGCAAAATTGTAAACTGTTCTGTTTGGTTTTGGGTTTTTTTTTTTGTTTAGACACTTCGATACTTTTTTGCTTAGATACTTAGAGTTGTATATCACACAGTTTTGCTAGATTAATTACACCTGATCAGTGTGTGAGAACTTCAAACCTGTGAAGAACAGCAGTGTAAGAGCAAAAACCTAATGTGAATGCAAATATTTCACTGGAGTGAGATTCTGATAACTGCATCATTCAAAAAGAAATCATGATTACAATGGTGGGAAAACTCCTTAGGCCAGAATACCTATGCTGCCTTGATAGATCAATGCAGATACACTGCATTCATATGCTGCATGAATTTAAGAGGTGTAATTTAATTGGCATCACATTTTCAGATATTATGCTCCCTGCGGTTAAAACAAAATGGTTATTAAACCTTTTGGTGAAATTGTGTCATTTATCAAGGTTGCTCATCAGTTCTACATCTTGCAATTTTAATTTTATATTTATATATTGTTTTTATATATCAACATATAAAAAAATTGATACTTCCTAAATTTTCTTTGCAAACATAATTGACAGCTACCAGTTTTTAAATGTTATTGAACTATATACCTGATTGCTAATTTAAATCAAGAAATTCTAATGGTAACTTTTGGAACAATTAGAACATTCTTCTGAATATATAAAATTATTCTCCGTTAGTGCAGTATAAGGGTTCCAAAATGCAGAGTCCATCCTCTGACTTGGAAATTTTCTGTTTGCAGATTTACAGCCACATCAGCACTTCCAAATGTAATTTACTGCTATAGATACTGTATTTGTATGTAGCAACTAACACTTACCTGCTCGTAATGAAGATTTCCAGGAACAAAGTTAGAAAAGTATAGATTATCTAACATACCTCCCAGAAAACAGCTGCTGTGTGACCATATCATTAGATCACAAGTTATAAACCAGATGTATGATTGTATGTCATAAACCATAGACGTAGGCACATGCATCTTTGAGTCCTTTAGTTAAAACATTAAGTCAACAGATGAAATGTTGAAATCTGAAAGTATTTCCCTCATCATTTGTATTTTGCTACTCATCTCAGACCTTAAGAAAAATCAGAAATAAAACGTATTGTAAAATAAAGTTGGAACACACATGATTAACATATCTATTTGCATATTCAGCATCCAAACTGCTCTTCCATATCCAGGTCATTTAGTGTCAGCACTAACAGCTTAAAAAGTCTTCAAAGAATAGCATGCACTTTATTTGTGGATGCACTGACTTCTCCCTAATGGCTTGTAAACAAACGAATCACCTCCCGTCTACCTCGGGGCTCCCATGCTGTCATGCCAGACCACTGCAGTGCCTGAGCCACAGGACGACAGAGGCCATTCGTGGCTTTTCCTGGAGGCAACAGTCCACTCCCCACATGTAGCAGCTCCCTGAAAATGGTCACTCTCTCCCTCTTTCCAAGGGCCACTGTCCAGGAAAGGCGCTGCCCTGCACAGACACCCTCCCTGCCTGCCTCAGTGTTGGGGTGGGAGCCCAGCTGGGGGCAGAATGAGGAATAGGAGAGCGATGGAGACACTACAGGGATGGGGCATCCAAGCTTTCCCCGGGCACTGACAGTGCCCAAAGAAAACACCAGCTGAGGCATATGCACAGACTATGCTTCCATTGACTTGGAGCTAGAACTGTTAACAGAGATAAATCAAACACATCACCAAATAACGGGACAAGAGACCCCATTCTCTTCGGCTTTACAAAACCAGTCAGAATTCTTACGATGTATGAAAAAAAAATCTATTTTAGTAAGTTATTTAAGTTCGACACTGGTATCCCATGGAAAACAAGTGTTTTCTATATCTCTTTCTAAGTATAAACAGTAAGAAAAGCTCATGTGCTCTGCCAAAATGACTCAAGAACAGGTCACAAAGTACTTCAGCTGCAACTGAAGCATGTCATAGCTCTGTACTGAATCATTACACGCACTTTTCAGACGGTTAAATTTATCTGGGATTATATATCTTGCTTACACCACTCAGAGAGCCAGGGTAGGCATATAAGAGAGTCCAAATACATCTTTTCCAGTATACAACTCAATTCTTTGCTGAAAGAAATACAGCATGCCTTTGCCTTTTCATCAAAATTTCATTTTCTCTTTGAGACTTTGTTTAAAAATTATTCTAAAAAGTAAGCAATCAGTCTTACCTGGATCACTGCAGAATTATAAAAAGAGGGAAAAACAGTGTATTGCTATCCATTTTATTAACTATTCTATGTTAGCTGAAAACTGTTAAATATTCTTTCAAGGCAATCAGTTCCGGTGTTCCATCTTGCTTCTTCTTTTTCTGGACAGTTTGGACCATGCAGTCTATGAATTTGCCATATTAGTGTTATGATTTTTTTAAAAATAGGGGATTTTTGTAACACTCCTATTTTAGTATTTAACATAAATAACGCTGTAATAAGCCAATTTTGCTGCCAGAAGTACAGCACACTACTGGAAATACCTGTTCATGGAGGTGATTTGGACTGGGCAACTGGGTAATGTTTGGGACAGAAATTATACAAGTCCCTGTTGGCACATTCAACATGACCACTCAAGTATATAGCTAGATATTGTGTTAATTTTTGCAAATCAAGAACAAAGCAAACATGAACTGAGAGTATTTCTCCCATGCAAACATAAAAAAGCAATTATAGCCATATCGATGATGAAAAAAATATGAAATACACTGTGAATGTTAGTTTGCCTGCAAATTTCCATGCAATAATCCTAACAAACTACCTAAGAAAGTTTCAAATGAAACAATAATGGTTTCTGGAGATGATCTGGAAAACAAGTTCTGCTTATGAAACTTTTGTTGTATTAAGCTTTGTACATTTCAGCCAGATTCCCCGAACCACTGAAACTATGGGCAACAGGTTAATGAAAGGGAATCATAACACTTAAGGCTGTGGTATACTAGGACAAAAACAAATAGCTATTGCCAAAGATAAATCAGCTTTTCTAACCCAAACATCCCAGGGACTGGAAGATCGCCTAACTGGGGATTTTGCCTGATAAAAGGGGTAGAAGCTGTAAAGAGAAGTTTCTCACTGGCTTCTTAAGGGCAAGGATTGGTAGCATACGTGTCAAAGAAACAGCAGACAAGGAAGGCACTGGGGGGGAATGATTCTTCCCTTTCTGGAGGCTAAGCCACCAACAAGGACAGCAGAAAGAAAAGCAACAACCTTACAAGCATCTGCTTTCAGCTGAGCAAATCCTTCAGAACAGATAAGGACACCCAATAGGGACGTGCTCACTACAATGATTGTTTTGGTCCAGATCTGGTTTATTTCCTTTTTTTTTTTAATGCTAAAAGTACAGGTTGTGGGGAAAAATCTTCTTAGATCTACATATGATAGACATATTTCTATCATATTGTAGATATGTATCTATCATATGTAGGTTTCTCTTTGAGAAATTGTCTGAAGAACATAGCTATACTTCAATTTGTATGAGATGTAACATTCCCCCATTTAGAGAAAGAGACGTTTTTGAAACCCTCCTCAAGCACATGCTTAGGTTCCACACTCAAGTGGCACTGAAGTTTGGAATCAGTGGCATATTTCAACCTCCAGAGCATTTCATTTCTCTCCCATTTGTAAAGCTCTGATGACATGGTTGAGATCTATGATAACTATGACCAGTTATTTAACAGATCTTCTGTACCAGCTGGTAAGCAGGCTCACACCATTAGCTGGTATGAACTGCTGGAGCTTCACAGGTCCATCTCAGGACTAGGGATGCTGATGCAATCTCTCAGGCCCAAAAGCTGATGCACCAGGGAGAGGCAAGATGCTGACGTGCTCTCCATAAAGGGAGCACAAGTGAATCCCGAATGGGCTCATCAGCGGTGTTACCACAGAGCGTGGAGAACCTGGCGGGCCCTGCCAGTGCCGCTCTTCAGGGTAACAACTCCTGCAGCTCTGCATGGGAAGGCTGTGGAACACCCTGATAGTGAGGATCCAGAGAGAAGCAGGTGGATATTCCTGAGAAAAGAGATTCTGACCTTCCAGTCAAACTGTAGAAAAAAGAAATAAAAATCACTGGATGTCTCCTCAGGTGGGGAGCTCTCTCTCCTTACCATGCTAGCTCTCAAGCAAGATATATATTTTTGACGTGATTTTACTTGATGTACTGTTGAAAACCAGCCTACTCTAACATGAGGAGTACATGGGAAGTTATTTTTTATTCTAAATTGGTTATCTATTCCATTATAAAGCTGGAAGGAGAAGGGAGAGTTTGGAGAGAAATAAAACATTCCGAATAATCTGATTAGGAGGAAAAAAAAATATTCCTAACAGGAAATTAAGCATTCTTAAGAGAAACTTTCGAAACTTGAAGGAAAAAAGGTCAATTTTAATGATTAATTTCTTCACTTGACAAGAATTCACAGCCATCACAGCTAACCCTCCAGCAATTATAAGAATGCCCTGGCTGATGCTGTCTTGTGACTTCGACTGTATTTTGAAAAAACTATTACATAAAAGAGTGATTTTTAATTATTTTCTCTCTGGCAGTCTAAAACCTTTACTTTCTTCATTTGATTTCTGATATCCTAAAGACCTCTCAATCAACTAAGAGTTTTAATGTGGAAAGTATTTCACTTGAGCCACATCAGTGTGTGTGTAACTCTCTTAATATTTGCAGCAGACATTCTGATAATTTTAAAGGGTAGGGGGACAAATACGTCGTTTTGATTATAATGGTTTATCTTCAGATTTTAACAATGTAAAGTATTGAGGAGAAAACAAATCAACGGCAAGAGACATGCAAAAGCATTTCAGAATAGGTCAGGAGGGAATGTAGTCACTGAAAACTTTTTTCCCTCTTTCTTCACAATTTCCAATTGGACATCCAATTTATCTGGTAGAGAATATCATAACTCTGTTTCCTTGCCGATAAAAAAGGAGAAAATTTGCAGTAGTTAGAATATAGAAAAAAAAAATTGTAGATATTTTGTGATTTCCGGCATTTATCACGGAGGAGAATCTTTGCTCTGTAAATCAGCCTCAGCACCTACCCTAGGCATCACCTTTATAGTAACTACAGAAAAAGTACTCATAGGACCCATTGGTCCTCTGGAATTAGCATAGCAGGTAACAGGAAGAATAGTGTTTGATCTTAGAGATTTAGCACTAGAGTTACCTGTCTTTCTAGTTCTTCTGTGGTAAAGTAGCAGAAAAAAAAGTTATGAAAGCAAGCACTCTAGTTGAGAGGGACTAAAAGATCTAAATTCAGTTCTGCCTATTACTCTTAACAGTGGTCTCTGTAAAAAAACCCAACAAACCAACACTTGTACCCACAGTGTTCTGCTCTCCCTGTGCTGTGGGTTTTTTAAGGAAGCTTTATTTCACCTTAGCTCACATATTTTAATGTATCTCCATTTTGTCAATTGGGCTTTACGGTATTTTTAGGCTTTCGATCATCATTAGTCGAATTAAAAATTGATCCTTGATTTTATAACAATAGAGATAAGACAGAATGACTTTACACAATAGTCTATGTTACTAATCCTAAAAGCCAAAACGTACCTATTATGTTTTATTTCTACTGCCAAATTTTACCTCACTCCTGAAATACTAATTTAAAAATATTCTTAAATTATTTAACATTGAACTATTTTCCCCCTTTTGACTTGCCATTTCAAAAATTAGAATTATTTAATACAAAATAAATCAAATTTCAGCCGCAGCTAAAAATTACATTTTTCTCAATTTAGTAACACCACTGCATGAGAAGAATGTAAGCAATATCTTGATTTCTATATATGCTTGCATAAAGACAAGGCAAACATTTTGTAAAACTTTCACAGAATACTCAACCCAGCAATTTCTAATCATCCTAAATGAACTGCAAAAATGCACTCAGTGGAATGTACACATGCTTACACAAGTAGATTATTATGAATGCTATCAGTAAGAATGATAATTTGCAAATTATTAAACTGCAAAGATAAATAGAAGGTCGGTTTTTATAACTTGATTCAGGCTTTGCCTAAAAGGATTGAGAAGGACCTGGTAAAATTGTCAAATAAAGTCATGAATCCCCATTTTAGGCATCTATTTATTTCAACAAAATTCCTAAGAGATACTCCGTTTATAAGAATTAATATTTTCTGTGGTCAAGGAATTTTGAAACTATTCTTTATATGAACACAACTTATTTATTTTTATTCACTTTCTCACACAGGACTTGAGACTTTATTTATGTGGTAGTTTTATTTAAGGCTATGTTTTTCTTGAGATTCAGAAACAGGAATGCTCTTACATATTTTCACATTATCCTCCCAGCATACCCTAGATCCAACACTCATAGCCTCATCCTGAAAAATGTACCACGACTATTCTACATCTCCACATAGATGTTCTTTTGCTCTTTTAATTTTCTAACCTCTCTGTAAGAATGAAGCCCAGAAGAGTTGTTTTTCACCCCGCCCTTTACAAGTTGTTACAGTACTTAATTGGAGTTATAGTCGAGACTATGGAATCACGTATGGAAGTATGCAGCACGTAAATGATTACAAATCAGCACAGCACATCAGCATCCAGCCACGCAGCACAGGAGCCAAGACCCCACCCTTTTCCAACCAAAGGCCCTGGTGTGCCGGCTGTGATGCTGGGAGGAAACAAGCTGAGGGTGAAAGTGTTTTCTAGCAAGTGAAAGGGATGAGGAACATGATAGCTGACCTTGTTATTTCCTGGTTATTGCTCTCTGTGCTGAGGAAATAGGCATTTTAGCAACATCAGCTCAAGCGAGCCGAGATTGTCTGCTTTTTCATGGATTTAGGTAACTTTTCCTTAGAGAGTGACCTTCGTTTTCTGTCTGGACAGTAAAATGACAACACCACGAACTGCTGCTCTGTTTGTTCACTTTTCCAGCCGGAAAGTGTTTCAAGATACATGTGCTTAAAAATCCGGTACGTACAGCTTAACATACATCAGTTAAGCCTATACTTACTATCTAAACCAAAGAGAATTCCTGCAAATCCAGTGAGTTGGTGGTCCTGTCAGTCCTCTGGGAAAAGAGATCTCTCACTCTGCCCTCTGACTGAGAACCAGGCAGAGCAGAAATCCAAATTTCCCAGATGAGTGCTCTGACTGTCTGCCTTGGAAGCTTTCCCTGGCTGAACATTTAGCAGAGTTTTGTCAGGAAACACTCTTCCAAATTTTCTTAGATTCTTAAAAACTTTTGGTTTCAATGAGTCAGCATTTCCAGATGAAAGGCTGCTGCACTGAAAAATTAATGAGCAGCTGTATTTATAATAATCACTGAGATTATATTTATCAGTTTTGAGTTCTGACTGAACAGTTTGCTGTGTATTAGCTGCTAACTTTACTGCTAGAACATGCCCTCCTCCCCTCCAAATGCACTTAGGACTTAAATCAGTAAGTTATTAGAACTTTTAGATTTTACTGATTTAAATAAACAGTTCTTTCAAGAACGCATATTCTTATGATGCTGATGTATTTGTGTCATTATGGAAAAGGGAAGAACCACAACTTCAATATGAAATCAGTAGTTTCCTCATGGCTGCAAAACAAGGAACCTCACAGAAGAAGATACCCCACTGTGGAAAGCAATCAAGGTATATTTAGAATGACCAAACTGTACTCTTTAATTTTATAATGTTTAAATGCAGATAAACTGTAAGGGACTTAAATTATTAGAATGCTTCATTAAAAGTATATCGACTTGTTGTTGTTGTTGTAAATCGAGATCCACAGAAGAATGCTTATTCATAGTTTTCTCACTAGACAATGTAAAATGTTTATTCTGGATATGGTTAGCATATTTTCTGATCATGCCCAAAGGCCTGTGTAAATATTGAAGATTAAAGCCTGAACATAATTTTTTGTGGACTTCAAAATGCCATTTGTGGATTGTCAGAAGACCCACTGAGACTGAGTCAAGGCATTCATCCTTCTGCTGCTTTGAAGATCCAGGCAAAAGCTCCTGTTTGGTGTGGCAAGAGGGCAATGCACTGGTAATGTAAGTGGCAGGCAAGAATGGACTCTTCCAAACATGAAACAAACCTACGTCTCTGCACCTGCAGCTCATGAAACCTACTATTTGTGCCAGGACTAATTCAAGGAGAAAAATGTGGTAGTTTCAAAATTCCACTTCAAAATTAGTGATGACTGGCATACAGATAATACAATTTTATACAGTCCCATCTACACTGAATATACAGGAATTACCTGGAAATTGGTCCATGCTTTATGTGAAGAACACAGTAAGTCACTACAGTATTACTTAGCCATTACTGCTAGGATGGACATGAATAAACACAATCCCTGGTAAATTGTAATTGCATGTAATATATGCATTCTGATGTTACCATAGGAAACCAATTCCTCAAGCCACAGTAATCTTTTTAAACTAAGTTAAATCAGGTTACAGTAGCTAAGTGTAGCTGTATCTCTGAAACATCTGTTATCACATAACTTGTAAATATAATTTTTAATTATATATTAAATCAGAGTATTCAGAAACATAGAATACACTACCCCAGAACCAAAATCTGTCCAACACACTTCTATGGAAAAAATCCTTTTAAGTACAAATATTTATTCTTACACTTCACTTAAGAGGAAAGAAAAAAAAATATTGTGTCATGGCACATAAAAACACTTTCACACTTTCCCATACGAGTGCCCTCTTAAGACAGCACAATGTTTCTTCAACAGCTGAATTTCTGAAAGCAAATGTGGGTACACAAAGCCACAGTTTCTTACATAGGTTTCCTTACTACTAAAATAGCCTCATGCAGCAAATCATGTTCAGGTTTCAAGTGTCCTTCTTCAACTGCAGTTGCACATACTGTTTTTTATGAAGTATTCTCAGAGCATGCACTGTCTGCAAAGCACAAGTGTGACACAGAAGTCTAAGTGACATCCAAGTCTAAAAGAAATGCCCATTACCCACACAGAAGATACCAGCTTACATGTTGTATTAAGAAAACAATGAAAAGTCATTTAGAGAAGTATGACGGAAAAGCCCAGCAGTTTTTCACAGATACACACACACAAACAAAAGACTTGATTTATTTCAGAAAGACTTGAGAGTATTCCTAAAACCTCTTTCCTATCCAACTCCTCTCTGTTCTGACGGATGCAGCAGAAAAAAAAGCACATATATGGTATTGCTCTCACTGATCTTACTTCAGTTATCAAACTGAAGCAATTATTGTAATTTCTAATCTTACAGTGTTTTCTTTAGACTCCTAACACAGATTCCCTCAGTCAACATGAATACATCATCTGATGTTCAAATGATCCCACAGAATACTTCAGCCACAGTACTCCATGGATTTCTGTGGAAAATGGATATTTGAAGCAAGCAACATGATTTTCCTAAGTCTTCCACCTCCCAAGGAAGTTAAACTCACAAAAATTTATGCTCAAAAGTCTTTCCTTTTGCAAACTGTCACAGATTAATTTTCCCAAGTCTTAGTTGCTGAAATAGCCTCACACTTGATCACAGCATATCTGTACTTGGCCAATAATGTTATGACAAACACAATGCAAACTAAGATATTTAAGTTTCCATTTTAAAGAGAAAGAATACAAAGTTTTGCTCTACTTCATTAAACCTAAGCACACTTAGAAAAAATTGAAAAAATGAAAGATTTAAATTGTGCTGGAACATTAAATGATCACTAAAAATTACTATACCCACACAGACCACCAAAACAAACTTTTTCACAGTCAAAATGAAAGTTGGAGACTTACTGTTATTTGGCATCATGAAACAATTGAGATAAGTTTATTTCAGGTGTACACAAACAACTGAAATTCTGATCTATTCATTTTCAAAGCCTGAAAGAAATGGTTCTGCCCAGGAGAAACAGAAAGCAAAACGAAAAACTGCATAACATTCTTGAAACCTCATTTGTAACAATTTCTAAAGAAGTCTACCTTTACTTGAGGGAAAAATGAATGAAGCAACCCTCCCAAACCAAACACAGGGTGGTGCTTTTGAAGTCAGATGACAAAGCTGGCTAGCCAGCTTCTAGACCACGGAAGCTGAGTACAGAGAATCCGTTTGCCTCACACTGTGAATGACAGTGGTGAACTCTTGAACCTGGAAGCAGCAGAAGCAGCTCTGTGTCCATGGGCCCCAGCAAAAGATCACAGATCTCCGAATGAGGAATGCTACCAACACCTCTGCTCAAAACAGTGGGGGCAACTGCACACTCCCAGTGTTCATGACCCCAACTCAATCTTGCCTGATTCCTACTTGAAGACTTGACTAAAATACCTTTTGCCACAGCTGTAATCCTTTCAACATGTACATGTCACAGACACGTGTGCTCACAGTCAGTGTTTGTTTTTTTACTTTTCACTAAGAAGGACCTGCAGAAGATCAGGGAAAAGAATATAAACTCAAAAAAACCAATGCAGTTTTTTACTGGCTGTGCCATTCCATGTGACTGTACCTTTCAGAATAAACCTAAAATTTCTCATGTCATAACAACTTCTGTAATAATTAATCTGTTTAGATACTGTTTGTTCCATCTCACTCACAATCCTAAGTCAATGAAAATAAAAAAATAACAAGGAAGCAGATGCACCTTTTCAAAATGTTAGCATTAATACAAACCAACTATAAACAGTCTTTCAAAATAAGCAAAACTCTTATCGATTTCTAATGAACAATTCTGTCAGGAATTCCAAAGAATTAGATCAACTCTTTCCAGCCTGAGTAAAAACTGAGAGAACTCGCACTTCCATGTGTGCAGAGGTGTGTGTCAGACAACACAGCAATACGAACAGTGTCTGCTATTGATCCGGGCATCTTACAATTCCCCGTGTACTCGGTTCACAAGACGTAGATTCCACGCTTTTAGGAGTGCCCTGTCCAGCACAGCACCATCTGTTTGCACAGCTGAGAGGGGGACACTCCTCTCCCCAGCCACTTCCATCGTGTACTGCTATCCCGGGGTGCCCACAACAGTCCAGACTCTGCAATGGTGGAGATGAGGCAAAAAGGTTTGAGCTGGCAGCAGCTTTCTCTCAAGTCTCGCCAAGCCTGGAAGTGTTGTGGCAGGAGATGGGAATGAAGTAATATTAAAACGCAGCTGGGAACCAACTGTGCCATCCTGGCTCAAAGGAAGTGACCATCTGACTCCACAGATGCAAAGTGCCACTGAAGTCCAAAAGAAGGAACTTCTTATGCACAGAAACCTGTATCATTAAGAAATCCTTAAAAAACCTCCTCTTGAAGAGAACCATGTCTACTTGTGCACAGAGCCACAAGCCATGGTCAAAAAGTTAAGAGTGGAGAGCAACTGTGTCTCCTTACAGGCTACTCCTAACTCTTGTTTCTGAGAAGGGAATATACAGTTGTCTTAGATGGTATTTAAGAAATCTGAGTCAGGAGCTTAAAACTATGACAACATGTAAAAGAATAATTATATATCTAGTGAGAAAGGAATGTATGAGGGAGGGATACTTTGTCTGGGTGCCAGCACCAGTGAGTAACAGCAAATGGTTCAAACTGGAAGGGCCTTTCCCTTAAAGAACCAGTTGGTCTCCTTTGTTTGGAGGATCCCTGAGCATTTTGCAGGTTTAGGTCTCTGCAAGAATCTGCTTTGCACTTTCTGTGGATACTATCTGATCCATTCCAATCCACTCAATCCTGCCTCACCTATTGTATTCTGGAGCTTTGAGATTTAAAGCTGAAAACTTTTTTGTTTTGGTAATGCTTAGTAACCATCTCACAGAAATAAAGGGAAACATCACAGAATAAACATGTTTTTATTGTGCTACTATGTACAAATGTACTGCCCTGTAGCTGCGATGCTTTTTTACCTCATGCATCTTTACATCATTTTACATCTTCATTTTTCATAGTGTCTAAAAGAGTTAAAAAATACATTTATGTTCATCCCTCACAGTAAGTCGAAATTTATCATAAGGATGAACATAATAAACTACTACAGTCAATATTTTTCTTAAAATGGTCACTAACACATTTTATCTTGCACTTATTTCCTATATTGGAAGGATGTGATTTAAAAAAACCAACTTGTATTAGAGGTGGAGTTTCCTCAACTGTTCATACTGCTGGTCTGATTACTGCTTCTGGACTTTAAACAGTAAGGTCCTACAAACATAAAATGAAACACAACCATGAAGAAGTAAATAAAAACATTCCAAGTAAGTGTTGCCTCTGATCTCTGTATGATCTTTACGATCTGGGGAAGAAATTCCTTTTCTTTTTCACAATTACTAAAATAATAAAGGTCTTAGATTATTCCGTTTTTCTCCTTTATATTCAGTTGTAGGTGACCTTTAGTTCTTTTAAGTTTTGTCGAAGCAACAGAGTGTCATATATGGGCATATATGACTTGAGAGTAGTGGGAAATTTTTTTTTTGAGAACTTTATTTTAGATTTCACTGACAGTTTTCCTATGCCTTCAAAAAGCATCTGGAGACTGATTTTCTGTCTGCATGGGCATCTGTTCTTCACTGGATAGTCTCTAGATGGTCCAGTTGTCCAACACTTTTGATTTTAGAATAGGAACTTCCTCTCCTAGATAAAATAAATTTTTCTGCATTCCCTCGCCACCCAGTTCAGATTACCCCCCACAGCAGGAGGCATCCTGAACACATTGAGATAAACTCACAGAGTTTGTTTTCCAACTATTTAACTTCAGGCAAACATCACATTTAAGCTGTGGACCAGTGTTCACTCTGGCTGGAGCAGTTCTGCAGAGAGACCCTCTTGATTGCTGCTGCAGGTCTGTTTGGCAAAGTACTGCTGAACTTCTTTTTGTTATTTACAACAGTTTTTATTTAGATATTTTTGATAATATCTTACAGGTTTTCATTTTTTCCTAAAGATTTTCTTTGCATTTGCTGTTCAGATCATCTCCATCAACTGGAACTTCTTACAGCTATCTTAGGTTCTGCAAAGTAAAATAACTTTGCAAAAAGTGATACCTAACAGCAAAAAACCCCTCAAACCCACCACTTATACTATAAAAACCTTATGGGAATCAGAAAACCTTGAAACACTTTGAGGGCGTCTTGTACAACAAGTCCACTAGGCAAAAATGAAAGCACCAGCTAAATTTCTTTTGCTCTATTCTATTGAGAGCTTTGCATTGCCCTTTTTCTTTTTTCCTTGAAGACAACATAAAGTATAATACAACAACTCAGCAGATTTGGTCTGCTTCTGACCAATACTGTTAGTAAAGTATCTTTCTGTCCATAGACTTCTCTACACTATGGTTTAAATTCCAGTTGTTCACCTCTCTCTCTGAAGTGTCACACACATCAACTGGGGCTACACCATCTGAGGGAAATGAAAACTAATATACTGTATTTGGTGTCATTTACCTGTGTTCCTGATTAGCTTTTCTACACGCGAAGGAGTGAAAAAGATTGGTTTCCCTCATTTCTTATATTTCTCCAGAAATAAAAATGTGATGTTGGTGTTGGAATGAGAAGCCAGGGTCGCCTTGACTGGCAAACCTTGGAGACTGAACTCCAAGGCTCCATCTGATTTTCCTTCCATTTAACCTAAAAAGCAGGGGAGATCCTTCAAAGGGATGAAGGAAATGGGACTTCTTTTTTCCAGGCTGTCTGGTCCTTGAAGTTAGGATGACTTTCGATAGAATACCATTGCTGCCTTCCTACAAAGGAAAATACTTCTAAGAAGGTTTTTAAAATATTATTATTTTAAATGAGAGATATATGCAAATTGCTTTGTTTTTCAGTCTGATGAGAGCTCAGTTTCTCATGACAAGATAATAGTTTTGGATGGAGCATCCTCATTTGTTGAAGCCTGGTCACTGGACTGCCTCAGATTTTTTTTTTTTTTCACATGTAGTGTGGAAGGATCCTTTCAGACAGGAGAT
>VYZT01064470.1:2538-15810 GCA_013400735.1 Pomatostomus ruficeps
TCACTCCCGCCCCTGCGGCGCCTCCCCGGCACCCCGCCCGCTCCCCGCGCCGCCGCCGGGGTCCCCAGACCCACCGAGCACCCTCCCCTCCGCGGCAGCGTCTTAGGAAGCACCGATGACCACCGGGGCTGTGTCCACCTGGGGTGGGGGGAGGATGAGGAGCAGGAGAAGGATGAGAAGAAGGATGAGAAGGATCATCATCGGTGGTGCAGCCCCCTCGCGACCCAGGCAGAGGGTCTGCTTTCAAGCCTCCCGTATGGACAACATCACACACACACACATACATACACACGCATACGTGCCCCGCAACCTCAGTTGTGCTAAATACTTTAAAAAAAAAAAGTTACAAATACTTATTTTGACAGTCCTAACGTGCCTTGGTCATGGGTGAGCAAATCTCGGTTGTCTGGGGGTACTGAAGGGAGCAGTTTAGAGCCACAGAGCACCCACTGCAAGTGAGGGGGAAAAGGCCAGAATTGTTTTGCAATTCTTAATGCTGTTTTTCAATTAGACCAATATTCAATGACACAATTTGCCATTTTACCCTAGATATCTGACAGCTGCCAATCCCTGTTTCCAGTCCCTGGGGAGATAATCAAGAAAAATGTTTAATGCTACAGAGATTTACACACCTTCTTAGCTTTCTGCAGTGAATAGTTTCATTGACCTCGGTGAAACTATGTAGGAGGTGTAAAGCTAAACATGGAGGTTTTAGGTCTTTGCAAGATTTTAGTTTAAATCTCTCTCTTTTCAATGGCACGTAATAAATCCTTCAAGAATTGGTAATGTCATCCAAGCAGTATGCTTCCTGCCTAATAAAGCATTTATCTGAAATCCAGTCACCAAGGAACACTTGTGTATACATCTTTTCTTCCTCTTGGAATATTACCTGATGTTTGATTGCTGTTTCTCCACCTAGTTTTAGTGAGTGATGTAAAAATACTAGAAATGTGAAGCATGGTTGGTGCAAGGATTGTGATGTTGAATGACAGAGTAGTCTGAATGTGTTATTTTGGTTCTTAATGCTTTTGGAGCACTTTCATGAATTAGATATCAGTTTATTCATAAGTGATGGTTTCATAGCTAAAATGCCTCAGTTAGAGAGACTGCGAGCCTTTAGCCTCTGTCTCTCTTGATCCTGTTCTTGGGTCATTGCAATTATGGCAATATAGACACGCACTAATCCATCAAGAAACTGGACTGAGATCATCAATCCATTTGATAAAGTATTTTCAGTTTTCCAGTTACCACTGTGAGCCCGTGTTGGCCCTGGTAATCAAATTTTTCTAGGTAATTGTTTTCCCCACTAGTTGTCACTGTTCACAAATCAAGATGTGGCTTACATTGTGCATATGCTACATGTTTGCATGTTTGTCCACTGCCACAGTGCTCTGCTGGTGGCTGTGTTTGAGGACAACCTTGAATATAGGCTCAGTATAAGTAAAATGAAGCAGACTGTGTTCATCACTCAACCATGCAGCCTTTCTTGCTGCTTAGATGGCAGTTCTGGATGAGACCTCACTGCCTCCCAGAGCGTAATGCACTTAGTTGCAGATGAATGTGTCCTAAAACCTCATTTAATAACAGGAGCAGCCAGTTTTATGCATTCCTTGCAATACTCTCAAGTCTCTCTTCCTTTCTATTAATGGCTGGGAAATTTGAGCTAGGGATTTGAGCTGCCTGCCCTACACCACAACTGCGATTTGGAAGAGAGCCAGGAACTCAGGAATGCCACTCAGAACCCATACACTTGTGGGGTACACCCAAAACCCATCACTTTTGGGTAAGAGATGTTACCCAAGAGACCTCTAAGATTTGTTGACTATCTAGTCTGAGATTTTTTTTGTGAGAATTTACCCAACCCAGGTATCAACAGCATCTAGAATTTTAATTAAGAATGTGAACATAAACCAGATTTTGACTTTGCGGACTGAGCTTGTTGAAAATGTTGTCATATGCTAAACTGTGTTGCTAGCTGTTCACAGTCCCTTTTTCTGAATTTATATCAATTATCAGATAAGTAATTTTGTTAGTCAGTCATTACTCAGGTTTCCTTAACATCCAAGTATTCCAGTTTCTGCCCTGTTCCAATTGAATTCTGTGACAACTTTACTATTGATTTCAGAGAGCAGTGCAGGAGTCTGCCCATTTTCACATGGATTTCCCTTGTTTAGGTATACATTTGAGTTGATGCCAGAAAATAAATTGTAGGAATAAGAAGTTACAGTTCTGGAGAAGTGTTGCTAAATGCAGCCCTCGAGCAGCAACCCCAATGCTGTTTATTTTAGGTTAATGATGAAGGACCACAACTAAAGAGGATGAACCCATCTGTGCAAAGTGTCAGAGTGCTTGAGAGGAGTGAAGGCTGCAGGATGGGGAACTACGTGGACTGCTGAAAAGCAATGGAAAAGTGGGAAGAGTAACAATGCTTTGCCTGACAGCAGAATCATAGAACCGAAGGATGGTGGAGCTTGAAAGGGTCATCTGGTTAAATCCCCTGCACACCCAAGAAGGGCCACCTACAGCTGGTTACTTGGGATGGGCATATCTGGATGTATTTTTTAGTATCTTCAAGTATGAAAGCCACACCTCTGGACTACCTATTCACTCCAGTCAACCTTTCAGTTCCCTGCTAATGTTTAGAGAGAATCTCCCATTTTACAGTTTGTTCCATGTCCATTGTCTCTGGACCTGTCACTGGGCACCACTATAAAAAGACTCTTGTCTCTGTCCTCCTTGCACCCTCCCTTCAGTTACATATTGATGAGATATGCCCCAAGTCTGCTCTTCTCCAGACTCAGCAGGTTCAACTCTCAGCCTCTCCTTAGAAGCACGGTGCTCAGGAGGAACTCAGAGAGACAGAACAAGTAAGTGATGATCAGTGTGAGCAGAAGCTGGAGTGGAGCTGAGTGAGTGGCTGCAGAGGGGAAGTATGTCTGTCACTGCAGTAGGAACTGGAGGAAAGTTAGACTCCTTTTCCTAGTGTCAGTGCTCTTCCTGCATCTTGCCTGTGAGAAGACAACCATGGATTTACTGAACAAGGAGAAAGAAGGGGTATTTAAAACACATGCAAGCACCACCTCTTACAGCACACTCCAGTCACGCTCCTGCAGTCATCTTGCTGCAGTATGCCCTGACTGATCAGCACTGATGAGCACAAGAGCAGAAGGCTTTACTGTGAGCAGCATGTGCCAACCAAACACTTACAGAAGGGACAGATAGACTCAAGTAGAATCTGCCCTCAGAAATGCATACTTAGTATGGCCCCAGAATGAAGTCAGTGCATCCAGCCACTGGAAAATATTCACATGTATCAGTTTTTCCACTACTAAAGAGCCTTTGCTGGCTTTAACTGCAACTTTATAAATCCTAACAAATTTTATGCTCACAGGAAACCAATTTTTTACACATGACTAATTTCAGCATGATGAATTTCAGCATATAAGTGATTCTGGAAGTCAGCAGTTGAACCCTGAAGAATCTTGTATTTTTGGTTTTTTCCAGTAGAAAGCAGTGGATATACATTCTCTGTGGTGTTTACACCTGCAAATCCCTCCAGAACAAGGAAAATATACTCCTCAAAACTTTATATCCCTTCCAAAGCCAGTCATAGGTTTCACCCTGACCTCAGTATTAAGGCTTTATACTACAAGTAGGTTGCTAAATTTATGTTGGCATTATTGGAAGTATCATCTGTAAATCCCAGTTCATTGCAGTAAGAATATACTACTTCAGAGGTCGTATTTTACAGAGACTTGAAAATCTGGTACTTGACAACCCGCTATTGAAGACAGTTACCTCTATTCATGGTTCATTTACTGTAAAACCAGTTTAAGAATGTATAAATAAGCCTGTACAAAAAAGAATTTACTAGGCTCTTAGGAGGCTCAACAGTTTCTCAGTCCTTTCATATTGGTCCAACAAATTTCTAAACTAAGTAAAAATTAACATCCTGTACACCCAGATTAGAGCAAAGTCAATACCTAAAAATTATTTAAATTATCCAGACTACATGCACTGTTTTTAACTTAAACTAGATATGAGAAAAATAATCATAGCAACTCAACTAGAATAGAACTCTTTTCTGTACACCACTGTTTAGTTAAAAAAATACACATCTTTACAGTACTTTGATAATGTATAATATATAATCAAATGCTAACTTCATGATTTTACTCATCAACTATCCAAGAAATTATGGTACTTGGAAATCAAAAAGATATTAAATACAAGAGGTGAAGGTTACTTTTGCTTGAGAAAGAGCAAAGTGTAGTTTTCAATCCACAAATCCAATGACTCACTCAACAAAGAAATAGAGGAACACCACTGACAGCAATGACCTCTCTCAAACTCAACCAAAAAACAAAATTATCCTTTTTTTTAAATTCCTGCCCCAAATTCTTTTAATTTCATAACTTTGAAAAATCACTCATTGCTGCAAAACTGTGTTTTAATTTGCCATGGGTTTGTTACACTGTGTGAGTGCTGTGAGTAACAGTCTCCCAGTAGCAAAATCCTACAAAAAAGATAACCCTCCAGTAAGTATTGTTCAATAGAATGAGGTTGCTGGAATTGCTTGCTAATCTCACCATAGAACTTGACTTTGATCTTTCTTTAATAGTCAGATTTTGACTAGCTTGGACAATGCCACTTAGTTCAGTTTTGCTCAGAAGTTCATAAAACATTTTACATTATGGATATTTTGCAAGTGGGGAAAGAAGTCTGTTTCAAGGGGGCAAAGTTGAAGAGGAAACTCAGTCTGGTTCCCTTTTCACTATCGGCCCTCACCACTGTATAAGTCGCCAGGCATCAATTTTTCTGAGAGTGCACAGCGGGGCAGGGGGCCTTCCTTCACTCTCTACCTCCTCTACCCCTTTGTGTGTGAGCAAGTAAGTGCATTGGTTCCTACCCTCCTCTGTCCGCAGTTGCCTCTCCCTCCCTAGGGGTAGGAGAAGATGCAGTCCTGGGATTTTATTCCTCGCTGCCGAGAGGTGATGAGCTGCCCCAGGGATGCAGATGCCCTCCTGGGGATGGACACCTGCAGTCATTTTCCCTAGCATGGGCCAAATTGGTAGCGTCCTTACTATCAGCTTGGAGAGACACATCAAATCTTTACTAGGCTGCTTTGAAGAGGCAGAGTAACATACAGAAACACAGAGCAACAACAGTTTCCAGCCGCTAGCAGTAGCAATAGGTGTTAGCAATTACCTGAGGAGCTTAACTTCTGGCAGGACAGTGGCCAAATGCTTCTAGTTATGAGCAAATTTTCTAGAACAACAGTGATCATATCACAATTAAAAGACTTAGGCTGCTGCTATCGAGCAAGCCCTTTGGTTTGTCTTTGGGTTGGCTGGAACCAAATACTTCAGAGCACACAAACACAACAAAAGTTTAGAAATGCAACAGCAGCTCTCCTGCCAGCACTGAGCAGTCCCCCCAGCAGCACTTCAGTGGTCGTATCCTCACAAGCAGCTTGTGATTTTGCTCGTTATTACTTCAGCAACAGTACCCTTCTCCCTTGATTTATTCCTCTCCGGGAATATCTGCACAGCAAATCCCCCTCGGGTGGTGACTGCACCACCGGGAAGGTTGACGCCTTGGCTCCGGGCACTGCTGGTTGAGCACAGCTGCCGGCGAAGCCAAGCCGCGCTGAGCGGGGCCGTGCAGCCGCCGCGGCGGCATCGGCGGTGGGACACGTCTCCCGGGAGAATGCTCGGGAAGTGTCAGCACCCGACGCCGTCCTGTCCCGGCTTTGGGCACCTTGGAGCAGGGGGCAGCCCCTGGGGTCGCCCCGCAATCCCTGATCCGCCCGGCTTCCCCTTACCTTCCTCCCCGGCCCGTTCATCCTCCAAGGAGCGGAAGGGAGCGGCGTCGGAGCGCTGGCGCCGCTGCCCAGGTGAGCAGGGCGGGCACGGCGGCCGCCACCACCTTCCCGGGGCCGGCCCGCCCCCGCAGCTCCCGCTGCCGCCCCGCGCCCGGCCCTGCTCTCCTGGAAGCGCTCCAGAGCGATGGATTTCGCCTCTGAGCCTCCCGTGGGGAGCAGCGCAGCACGGCTTCCCGCAGTTATCCTGCCGCACGGGCCGCCCCTCTTGCCCCTGCGCTGTACTGATCATTGCTCGCCCCGACCGGGAGCATTTAGGAATGGGGTAACGCGTCCGGAGAAAGTACGGCAAATCAAGTGCTCTGAGCCTGGCATGGTTCACACGGCTAAGAGTTACACAGCCTTTGAGAGAGAGTGGTAAATCAACACGCAGAGCTGATAGTTTGCTTCTGGTGCTTTTCAGGATCCTCCAACAAAACCTAGCCTCACACTCGAGGAGAAGGGACACAAATTGCCTGAGAAAGAGCAACATAATCACAATCTGGAGCAAGTCTCAACTGCAAGAGGTAGGACTGGAAACATACCTCAAACAGCCTATTTTCATCTTTGAGATATTCCAGTATACAGCAAGTACAAGACAGGTGTAAAGTATCATCTTGGGAATGCCATCGTTGGGCTTGACTTGACTTTCTCACTTGGTTACTCTCCCCCTCATGCCTTAAAACAGGTAATATCTGTTTTTCCTTTTGGAGTATTGCTATTTCCACAGAGTTCATTAATATTGTCAATGCTTTGTAGAGGTACACAAGGCCTCAGTGAGGGAACCCTATAAGATACTCAGACAACACCATAAAAAACAATCTCTACCCAAAAAAAGTCAAAGACTTGCACACAAGGCAGTGGAGTGCATGTGAATGTCCCAAAAGCAGAGCAACATTAAAGATGACTGGGAGCTGTGGGACAAGTAGTGGTCAAGTCACATAAACTGTCTAGCCAAAACCACCAAGAACCCCACCAACCACTAAACAAAATAAACCCAATGCACTAAACCTGTGCAGAAAATTAGTTCTAGACAAGAGAAGCAGAACCAGCATGGATCAGCAAGTTATGTCAGATTGAGGCTAGGGGCTGTGAAGATCTGCCCTATTTCTAGAGAAAAAGACACACAATCAGCAAATAAAGTCCTTGAGCTTCCCAGAAACCCTAGACAGTGCACATATTGAAATATCCTCAAAAGCAGGTCAGAACATTCCCCTTTTTGTGGCCATGCATCTGCAAGAGCTGTTGTCTGGGAGCTCATGTCCTTGAAGCTCTCTCAAAGGTCCTGGTCCTGCATGGATGAGGTGGGTGGGAGGTCTGCTACAGCCTCAGCTGCACACAGCCATATTCTTGGATACCTGGGACTGCAGCCCTGATATTGTCTCGGAGGAGGTATAACCTTTCTCCTTCAGAACCTGTGTGCAAGTGCTGGGTGTCAAGCAGCCAACCGGAAATCTCAGAATCAGCTTTGCCCAGTTATTTCAAATAATTGTCAGAGATGAAAGCATCACAGTCTGCCCTGGGACCCTGCTTCCCCAGGTGGACAAATTAGGGACTAAGTAATTACTCTTGCCATTCCACGCAGTCATGCTGTCTTTGCAACACAAACCCAGAAGAAGTATCTTACCCAGACACAGCACCACAATCAGGGCAGTCTGCTCATCTGACAGGGAAGGGGCTCAAAAGTGCTCACAGCACTACGTTTTGGTTACAGCAACACAGACTTTATGTAGTTTCCTCAGAGTCCTTTCCCTGCATTTCTCCTTCATTATTTTTTTAATGCACTCCTTATACATCAGCTTGAATTTAATCTCTCCTCAAGTTTTCAGATCATCACAAGAACAAACAGAAAAAAAAATCATTAAGGGTTGATGTTAGATGCTGAGGTAAACAGGTATCTAACAGTACTCTCTAGTAGAACACACAGCTGGATGAACAGTACACTGCCTGACAGAGATTTGTCATGTGATGTGTACTCAGAAAAGTATTGCTTGTGGCTAAGAAGCAACCATTTTTTCAGAGAGGAAGCATCATTCAATAACAGTAATAATAATAACATTAATAACAGTAACAATAGTTATAGATTTACATTCCTGGACAATTCACTGCCATTTCATATAAAAGATAAAGGTGACAAAACTGTGGGCTTTATGCTGCTTTTTAGGTGTCTGGTTTTTGGGCACTCTCAGTCCCACTTCTTGAGCCTGGTCTTCAGAACCACAGGGAATGAAATAGAATCTCTGGTCGCTTGAGAGTGAGGGGTGTCAGTTCAAAGAGTTTCCAGCAGACTTCCGATAGTCCTGATAGCATTTGACTTTGATGGGACTGCTAACATGAGTGAAAGGCTGCAGAATCCTTCACTAATGCTCTTATCTATAGGCTTCAGAGTGTATCAATTATTTAATTTTGCCATAGTTAATCTTCCACAGTGTAATCTTTGTATGCAGTCAATGTCATAATATTTTAAGTACATATCAGCTGATGTTATGAATTGCATCAGTTGATATATACAGTAGCTTCTTGTCTTGCTTGGAGTGGTTCATTGGTTGACAGACAATCCATTTATTGTTACACGTGTGGTCTGAGGGAACTATTTTATGTTCTTATGAAGTAAAAAAAAAGTAATTAAATATAAAAATAGTATAAAAATAGCACAGCAAATTTGTAAACTACAACCATGAAAGCCACAAACATCAGACAAAGCAAATATTCATAAGGGATATTACTTTTCTCTAGATTTATTGCAAATCAGAAGAGAACACTACACTGTAGCAGCCGTCTGTGTGTGTTTCTGGGGTGTTTAAAATGCTGCTGCCTTCCCAGGCAGTACCTTTTCCGAGGCACTGCTAGGTACAATGCAGCTGCAATCACTCACACACAGTTTTGCCGGAGAGCTTTGGCAGAGAAGCTGTTGCAGACAAAGAAGTAATCCAGGAAGGCCCTCTGTATGGGAGATTCCGCAGCATTTGTTCCAACCACGTGCGCAGATGGGAGAACAAACATGAGTCCTCTTGTACACGAAGGGGTCCAGGGACAGAGAGGAAGCTCTGCCCTCTGGCACGGGGTTATAAAGGTTACCAGACCAATGGACAGAGGGCAGGGGGTTGGAGAGGGGATGCCAGAACCAGTGGGGGGACTTCATGGGCATGGTTAAGGACAGCAGTTTCAGGTAGCAGGGCTAAGGTATATCAGATAGCAAAGGGGGCAGGGAGACCAACCGGGATTGAGACCCAGACAAACCTGAAATGGCTGAAGCCAGGAATCCAGGGGGAAGGCCCTTTCAATCAATCTATTTGAGGGGATACGGGTGGCACAAGCCCACCGACCTCCACACTACACAACACTGAAGAAAAACTATAGATACTGAAACGCCTAGTTCAAGGAGCCAGACTAGCAGAATTAAGCATTCTAAGATATTTTTGTCTAGAACAGGGAACATACATTTCACCACGTATTTCAGATGAGATTTTCTCACTCTCAAGTATATTTAGGACACCTAAGGACAGGTCCTTTGGTCAGCATGAAGACATTGTTTTGTTCTATCATTGTGCATCATTGGTGGATCATGTGGTCCTCTCCGGGTTCTGTAGTAAGCCGTGCCACTAATAAAATCAGAGGAAGGAGACATTCTCTAATTGGGAAACAGTTTAAAGGAACTCAGTAATTCCCCACTTGTACTGCATTCTTCAAAAAATAAGGAATTGCAGAGCCAACTCATATGAAAAGTAGTGTAAAATAAAAATCTTCTCTAGCTCAAGCAAAGGTCTCTGTACTTTTTGCTGTCTCCCACAAACAAACAGTAACTAATAGCTTTGGAAATTTGCTGTTGAGTATTCACTGACATAAATTTTGCTATAAAATAGTATTAAGAGTATTCATCTTAGCCATTGTAGAGAAATTCTTCTTCTCATTTTGGCAGGCTGTGTACTTACTGAGGATATCTTCCATCCTGGAAAGACATGAACATGGCTTTCAAGAGCTACAAATACTTGGCAGAATCCTTTTACTTGGCTGGGGCATAAAAGAAGGAAGCAGCATGAATCATTCTGTGCCTGTAATCTCTCAGGGTAACGCTTCAAACACACAAACATGAACTCACTATTTTAGAGCGCTCCCCAGCAGGACCGTGTTGTAAGCAGCCCTTTGTCAAAGATGATTATTACATCACAGACTGTGTACTTGTGTGACACCCATGCATGGATGAACAGGCCCAGGGCTCATGCCAAAGTAACTATGATGAATACAAACTTCACGTGAGTCACTGGCATTTTTAAAACTCATCAGTTCTGAGACAAAAGACAATATATCTGTGCAAAACATGTGTTAATACAATGTTTACAAATGATGCTTCTGCACCTGCTAGAATACAAATATTTTAACAGGTGCATTTGAAAACACTCCAATGTTACTGCTTAAGAAAACACCACCCAGCTCAGTGTACAGAAATAATCTGATTTTTTTCATCTCTTTGCAATAATGCAATGAAGTTGCACGAACACAATCACTCCTGAACAACTAATGAGATAGACACAGCAGGAAGAATCCTTTCTGTTGCATGTTATGATGTCTAATGCAGAGCCATTGCACCAGAAAGTAGTATACAGATGTGCAAGTCATGGCTTTCTGCAGACTCAATTTAGAAAGTTTGACCCTCTTTTTGGCATTTTTGCTTTCTATTATACATATGGATCAATTAGTGTAACATATACAAGAATGAGTTACTCTATGAATTAGTAAAATTATTTAATTTTAGAAACACAGTGAAGGTTTGCTAGATCCAGCAGTTGGCACAAAAAAAGTCACCAAACCATTCTACTTCGCGTAACATGAAACTTGTATATCCTTTGCATACCCTAGTCTCAGGGTACCTACAAAGTTAATTGTAGTTATGTCAGGCTTGTAGAAAAGCAATGTTCAAAGCAGGAACTGAAAAGCAGCAACACTTTACAAAAAAAATCATAGAGAGCATAATGAAACATACCAGTTTGTGAAGGATCTGGTGGCAGAACTATACGTTTCTCCCTGAGCTGCACAGTCCTGTCTTTAGAACAACTGCTATCTGCTTATTTCCACAAGCAATGAAGATGACTTGTGTTGCCCTCCAAGAAGCATCCAAGTAGCACCTTCACTACTTTCTTCCCAGTGGTAGTAGGTGTGTTAAAAACATATCTGCACAAAAGGCACAGAAGTCCTTTGCACATGGCAAACGAGAGTATAAAAAGCTGTGTTGAAGGCATAATGCTTGAAGAGCAGCAAAAAAGAGGTGCAGTTACCCCTTGGTGCCTCAGTCCTGAAGGCAGCCTGAAATTTCATAAACCTGGGGGACGGAGTCACTGAACTGCTTGCTGCATACCAATAGCTTTACTCACAAAGTGGCAACATGATATCTGCCAAGCCAAGAACTCCCAGTCTGGTCCTAGTCTGCAGTTCATCCGGCCTGTAGGCTCCACAGGGGTGCAGATGGATTGCTGGAGTGGTGATAAACAGGTCCTACCTATCTTGCCACCTTCTTTGCCATTGTGCTGGGTTGCTGTATGTGCTCTGCATGGCTGTGTAGTAGGTGTATGTATCTGATTCCTTCTTGGGAGGACGGCTGAGCACCCCAGGCTCTTTCAATTGCTGTATGTGCTCCCCTTTAGGAGACTGGCTGATTTCTCACAGGCCCCTTAGGCTGGAAAATCACACCACACAGACTGTGAGATTTCCAGAAGCAAAGTAGCCCTCACAGAACTCACAGACAAAGGCAAAGGCACTACTCAGTTGAGCGACAACTTCTGGTTCAAGGACAAAAGGTATGAAAGTCACCATTCTTCCCCAGCTTATTTCTGGGAACAGAATAAACACATGAGATCGCAGGTCAGGGGGCAGTCCTACTTACTTCTGGAAAACACCTCCTAGAAAAATCTAGGGAAGCAAGACCATTTGCAACAATAAATAACTCTTTGCAACTTATTTGCTGACCCAGACCATTTTCATCCACAAGTCAGGTAGGTAAAATATTCTTTATTTGCAGTTGCAAATCACTGTGTACAATGTTTACAGACTTGTATCAATAAACCAAGTTCAAATCCATTTTAAAATCTGACCTTTAAAATGACATAATGGGTTTCTCAGTGCATTGTATGAGAGGGATTATTTTTCCATAGTGGGTTATTTCAGATACTAACAAACACCACAACTTCAGCTAAAGAAGGAAACAAACCCTAATAAAAAAATCATGCTGCCTTAGACCTATGACAGTACCTATTCATTTTTATTAAAACATGCTTTTGCAGAGACTACACTACCTCGGTTTTCCTTCAAACTTTCAAATTCATCCCACTGCTTCTTCCTTCCCTGTGTCTTTTTCCACCTCTATGAGCATTTTGTCTCTTAGAGGTTTTGCCTTTTTGTCCTACCTGTCTATAGAGTCACACTTTAGTTTTCTATTCCAAAAAACCTTTTCCTCAGCAATAATAATTTGTAAAACTAAGGCCTTCTCACACCATCTTTCTCTCACCTCCAAGATTTTGGATTATGTTGTTTGCTTTCTCTGCCTAATTTTCCTGTAATTAAATGGTGACCCTTTAAATCAGCTTTCTGCTTTCTGCTTCCTCATTATTCCATCAAACAGTTCTTTTAAAGGCTGATGATATTCCCATCTATCTGAGTCCTCCATATTGCTGGAAGAGTCAATAGTGACAGTGACCACTCACAGGGCAATCACAATTTCTAGTTGATTCAGTGCAGCCAGAAGTATGATTCTAAATATAAAAAGATCGATTGGAAAAAAGGAATGATCAAATAAAACCAAGAGAGAAAAATTATCCCAAAGCAGTTCTGCCTCCTCCTATCTGTGACCATCATCACATGTTCATCCTGTCTTATGACCAAGAGTAGTAGGATGATCAAAATTAAATTAATTTAACTGCATACATATGATACTTCTGCCCATTGCAAGAAGATCATCATCTATAGCTACTTCTGCTCTTTCACTTACATGACTCTGAAATAATACTGATCCAAAATACTGAAGGCAGATGGATGACTTTCTCCCATCTTCCTTTGCACAAGGAGTAGTTGAGCATCAGCTAGTACTTGACAAGATCACAATTACACAGATACATTTGCTTCAGCAGAAGGTCAACAAAACCTCCATGACGAAATTGTGATATCCATTTCTGCACAGGACAATGAAGAAAAGAATCAGAGGTACAACCTGTTCTCATAGGGAGTGAATTCATTGAAACTCTCAGAAAACTCCTTGTCTTTGTCCCTGAAAAATTACATTCTAACCCAAGTAACTAAAACCCCTGGCTTACTTCAGAGCAATTTCATCCACAATATGCCTGCAGAGCTGTATACAGCAAAGGCACCCAGTTCTGTATTCACATGGTGGTCAAGCACTTTTCCAGAACTCTTTCTTTACAGGG